>APFE031235673.1:91681-136834 GCA_000404065.3 Pinus taeda | reverse complement strand
TTGGGACTCAGGAGTCAAGACTTACTATTCAAGACATGATTCAATGTTATGTGTGATTTTAGCGCTAGAAATGATATTAAACATCTTATATATTAGTTTTTTTATCATATTTATGTGTCAATGTATTTATTTTATGTTGTCGATGGTTTAGATATTAAAAAATTTGAAAAAAAATGTATATTTTTGTACCAAACGATTTTTTCCCAATTTTTTCCGATTTTTTCTTGATTTTTCCGATTTTTTCCAATTTGTTCCCCGCGTCGATTTAATCCCGATCGCAATTTTCACAACATTGTATAAACATATTAAATTCAGAATTTATCTTATGTTTTATTATCAATTATCAGCGAATTAGAAATTTATATTGCTAACAGTGGTATCAGAGCCAGCGTCTGACTGGTGACACCCACTACGTCGTGCTAGCCGTCAGGCCCTACGGCCTCCCATCCGCAGCCTGCTCTACGTTTCCGCTGTCTGCAAATCCATCTGCGTAAATCAGCGTGGAGCATCTGAAGACCACAGTTTTGGAACAGTCGGCCATGGATTCCGATGTCTGCATTTCATCTACATAGTGCATTTTGTCTATGTGGTTCAGCATCTTCCACGAGGCGGCTATTAATTTGCGGTTGATCTGTTAATTTGTGGTTGTTGCGTCTTCCACTCAGATTCGCTAGTGCAATCTGTTCAACAAATCTCGTGACCACGGTATTTCTGCGCAGAGATATGAGTCACGCTAGGGTCAACGGAGGTGACTAGACCAAAGGGTGACGTCCAGCCACTCCTTTTAAAAAAAAAAGGATCGTATGTCATTTAAAAATAAAACTTTATAATATATACTAAAGTTAATTAATTAACAACAAAGAACAAAATAAAATAAAATAAAATAAAAATTGGGTCTTCAAGAAAAAACAAAATAAAATGGTGGCCAACAACAATGACGATATGAAGAAGGTTCAAGAGGACATCAGCAAGTTGAATAAACGCCTGGATAATGTCGAGAAGCCAGTTAGTAAGCAAGACCAAATGGCCGACGATATCTCTTTCTTAAAAAACTTGATAAGCCGGTGTTTCGGAGCGACCAATCCACCTTCAGCTACACAGAGTCCCAAGACTCCAAAAGGGGAGACTTCTCTAGAACATGACTTCCTGAGGCATGAGAAGCAACAAATACCCCAAATTCACTTCGAAGGAAGCCAATATTATACTCATTATTCCAGAAGGAACCATCTTAAAATCAAAAATGAATTACCAAAGTATGATGGTAAGAACTTTAAAGGCGTTGTCGTATGGGTAAATAAGATGGATGCAATTTTTTTTAGCAAACCCTCTGCTTGGCGAACAAGAAAAAGTCGTGACTACATCTAACTACTGTAAGGTTTCAACTATTGTAAAGGACCATTTCTGATTCTATAAAATATTTACTGAACTGTTTATCTATTTTAAGTTGTCTATCTATTTTAAACAAAGTATGGAACTTTAAGAAAATTTATGTTCTAATTTATGCAAAAACTTCATATAGCTAATTACTTCAATTAATGAAAAGTACTCACTTGGTCTGCTGCGAATGTCTACTGCGGATGAGAATGTTTCAGAACCCCTCTAGTTTGCTCCCGTTTACCAAAAGACCGAAACCACCCAACCAGACTGAGCAGAACCTCGCTACTCAATCCAGTAAGCTTCTCAGTTGAAGCAGACTGTTCCCACATGCCCAGAACCTTAGAACAATTCGTGCTCTTCCTTCCTGTGGATAATTTCAGTTTATGATCCTCCTCCTCCTTCCTTTCTTCTGTTCCTTTTTCTCTCCGTTAAATTCTTCCTTCTAGTTTATAAATTGATTCTTGGCGGTGGCCGTCCTTCCTCCAGCACTCACCACTTCATTTCCTCACGACACCCTTCCCATGTCGTGTCATGTGTATTTCTTTTAAAAATATATTGATATTTAATTAACATTCCTTTTTTTATTTTATTTTAATATAAGGGTTAGACTTACATTAAAATACTTTATCATTTATATTTTATTATTTTATTAATTTGGTTAATATAGTTTATTTAATATTATTTTTATAAATAGGTTGTTACAACTACTTAGAAGCAGAAGCATACGATTGGTTTTTGTGTTGGTTGTCTAAATGCACGGGTTGCTCATTCAATTGGCAAAACCTTAAAAATGCTCTGTTAAGAAGGTTTCATGACGAGGAGGAGATGATGTCTACGAGAGATTTGTTCACCTTAAGCAAAAAATATCAGAGTGAATACACTCACGAATGAGAAGTATTAGTAGTAAGGCGGAGAGGGTTTTCAGATGAGGAGCTGCTAAAAATGTACCGTTGTGGCCTTAAAGATTACATTCGCGAAGAATTAAAATTGCATAAACTCAAAACTATTGAGAAGGCCAAACATGCAGCCATAATTATCAAGTGAAAATATAAACTTCACAAACCACCATATGTCAATAACGACAGGACTAACAGCGATTCCAAGGGAAAGGCAGGTAAACCCTCGTCAGAAAATACTCGTAAGTACGTTCCACCACCATTACGAAGTGAAGGAAAACAACAATCTAATGTCGAAAGAAAAAAGGATGGCAAACACTGGAAATGCGGGGACAAGTATTTTGCAAGACACAAATGCGCAACACAAAAGTTGTACAACTGTGAAGCTAAACAAGAAGAGGAATCCTCAGAAGACAGCTCTGACGAAGAGCACAATGAAGAAAATGCAAACCCTGGTCCAGAATCAAAAGACGATATACCACGAATTTTCATAGCAGCCATCACAAGGATAGCTCAACCACAGACATTGAAGCTTAAAGGTTACATCAAGAAGCAAAGCATTATTATTATGGTGGACTCAGGAAGTACACACAACTTTGTAGATGTCAATGTTGCAAAAAGACTAAACATCTTTGCTTACCCGGTAGCAGACTTAAAAGTTATGGTAGAAGATGAAAAGCGTATAGATGGATTTGGCAAGTGCCATAAAGGTAAGTTGCAATTAAGCGACTATGCAATGGAGTCCAGTTTTTATACGATTCCCCTAGGAGGAGTAGATGTTGTTTTAGGTGTACAATGGTTAAGAACACTAGGCACATATTCAGCAAATCACATAAAACAATTCATTAGATTCAAATGGGATGGACGGAAATATCCGTTGTTCGGGTTTCAGGCACCACCAACACAACTCATCTCCGCACAGCAAATAAAGAAGCTTATTCGCAAGGGGGCATCAGCATTTGTTGCACAATGTCAGCACTTGGAATTATTATCGACAGAAGGGACTCATCAACCATCAGAGATTTCATCCTTGATCCAGAAATACGAGAAGGTTTTCCAAGATCTACCAATGAAGTTACCCCGGGAAAGGCAAATTGAACACATTATCAAAGTAAAACCAGACTCAACACCAGTTAATGTTCAGCCATATTGTTATCCCCATCACCACAAGACAGAAATAGAACGCTTAATACAAGACCTGCTGAAGCATGGAATCATTACGAAGAGTAGAAGTCCATACATTGCACCCGCAATATTATTCAAAAAGAAGGACGGATCTTTCCGATTATGTATAGATTACAGAGGCTTAAACAAAATCACTATTAAACATAAGTTTCCGATTTCGTTCATTGACGAAATGCTAGATGAATCACACAGTGCAAAATAATTTTCCAACTTAGATCTAAGATCAGGCTACTACCAAATTCGAGTAAGGTTAGAAGACGTCAAAAAGACAACATTTAGAACTCATGAAGGGCATTACGAGTTCAAGGTCATGCCGTTTGGATTAACAAATGCACCAGCCACCTTCCGAGCAACCATGAATGAGCTTTTTCACCCTTATCTTAGAAAGTTCGTATTAGTTTTCTTCGATGATATTTTATTCTATAGTAAGACGTGGAAAGAACATCTCAAACATTTAGAAGTGTTGTCTATTTCGGAAAAGAACCAGTTTTACGCCAAGCTATCAAAATGTACGTTTGGGCAAAAGGAAGTTGAATACCTAGGTCATATTATATCAAGGGAAGGAGTCCAAGTGGATCCCAACAAAATCAAGGCAATCAAAGAATGGCCCAAACCCAAGAACATATCTAAGTTGAGGGGATTTTTGGGTTTAACAGGGTATTACAGAAGATTTATAAAAAACTACGCACATCTAACAGCACCCCTGACGAATTTGTTAAAGAAAAATGCTTTTAAGTGGGATGACCAAGCAGACAAGTGTTTTGAGAAATTAAAGGAAGTGATGTCAACCACACTAGTACTAGCAACTCTTGACTTCTCCAAACCATTCGTAGTCGAATGTGATGCTTCTGGGTTCAGAATTGGCGTTGTATTGATGCAGGACAACCACCCTATAGCATTTGAGAGCAGGAAACTTAATAAACGAGAAGGCTTAAAATCAACATACCAAAAGGAGATGTTCGCCATCATACACGCTTTGACGAAATGGCGTCAGTATTTGCTTGGCAGTAAATTTTCAATCCGAACCAACCATAACAGTCTTCAATTCTTACTTCAGCAAAAGACATTATCAACAAAACAACAGAAGTGGATGGAAAAGTTGTCAACTTTCGATTTAGAAATATTACACAAGAAGGGAAAGGAGAATGTCATAGCGGATGCACTCTCACGTAAAGATGACAATCACACAACATGTGTCGTCATGATAGTTGTTCTGGAATGGTTGGACGAAATACGAGCCGAATATGCCAAGGATAAGGATTGTGACTCCATGATTAACAATATCAGTTAGTATACCAACTTCGAGGGGAAAAATGACATCTTATGGTACAAGGGGAGAATTTACCTAACACGCGCATCCAAATTAAGGTGAAAATACTAAATGAGTCTCACAATTCACCAGCAGTCGAACATGTCGGATACTACAAGACTTACTACAACATCCGACAGTGATTCTACTAGAAGGGTATGAGCAAGGAAATTCATAAATATGTTGTAGAATGTGATATTTGTCAAAGAAGTAAGAGCGAAAATGTTCCAACTTCAGGATTGCTACATCCATTACACATTCCAAATCAGAAGTGGGAGGAGATTTCGATGGATTTTATTGAAGGACTACCTGCATCCAATGGAAAGGAGAAAATATTTGTACTAGTCGACATGCTCACTAAATATGCCCACTTTATGGCTATTAAAAGAAACTGACACAGCTAAACTAGTGTTCCACGAGGACGCATCTCCCAGGGTCGGGTGTGCGCACCCCTCGCACCCCACACACCCAGGACGGAGGGACGTCTAGGGAAACGTTTCCCCACATCCCCCTTTTGGGGAGACGCAAGGGGGGGACCTTTCCCCAGTGTGGGGGACGCAACTCCCCTTTAAATTGGCTTGTAAACAATGATTTATGACAAGGGAAACCTAATATTTGACCATATTGCCCTACTAATGCTATGCAATGCATGGTAATGTTAAATTCTTAAAATAAAAGTGACATTCTCCTTTATCTTTCATTTCCATCCTTCTACTTAAATTTTTAACATTACAATGAAATGACTCAGAATGTTTGAGAGTGGTTCTGACGTCATTGGATTTCATATGGAGAAAGTAGAATTTTAGATCTCACTCAAAATCCAGCAGACTTAACAGTTTTTCAGGAATTCAAGATTCGATGAATTGCAATGTTTCCCTTGTATTTTGTCATGTACAAGGGTATGGAATTAGTATTTAATTAAGAGTACCAAACCCTCTGTGTACTTTAGAGTGACTTTTAGACTCGTCACTCCATTGTTTTTGAGTTTTAGTTATATCAATTTACTATTCTAGTCTTCAGATTTTAGTATCTATTATAGTCTATTTTGCTTAGTACTAATTAGATTCTAGATGATGAATGATGAATTTTAATTTTAAATCAATTTAGAATCTAGAATGATGAATATAATTTTTAAATCAATGTAGATTCTAGAATGGTGAATAATGAATGATGAATATGGATCAGAGTATTTCATTATTGAATCTCGTGGTTTATGGATGAACCATGTATGTATTAATAAGAATGATGAGTATGGATCAATGTATTTCATTATTTAATTCAATTATGTATGTATCATTGTATTTATGCTTTCAAATATATATATATATATATATATATACCCCGACGTCCCCCTGCGCCTCCCCCGAATTTCCTTAAAATTTGAGGGTACTCCCACACGTCCCCCCTTGTGCGTCTCCCTGCACCCGCGTCTCCCCGTCCCGAAGTCTTGGTGGAACATTGAACTAAACAAATCACTAATGTGTTCTGTGAAAATATTTACAAACTGCACAGATTTCCTAAGGTCATAGTCAGCGATAGAGATGTAAGGTTTAAAGGAAAATTTTGGAAGGAATTCTGCCATCAAGCAGGAATATCCCTCAATATGAGTCCGGCTTATCACCCCCAAACAGATGGGCAAACTGAAATCGTTAATAAATGCTTGGAAACATATCTTCATTATTTCATTACAGATAAACAAACGGATGGACACAGTGGCTACACCTGGCAGAATGGTGGTGTAATACCGCGTACCACACGTCAGCTAAGATGACACCCTTCCAAGCCTTATATGGTTACGAGCCATCCAGGTGGAAGGACTTTGCACTCCTTGATTCTAAGGTACCAACAGTTAAAAAACACTTAGGAGAAAGTCAAAGGATCATCAACTTACTAAAAGAAAATCTAACCATGGCCCGTAATAGAATGAAACAACAAGCTAACCAACATCGTTCTGAAAGAGAGTTCGAGGAGGGAGATTGGGTCTTTGTTAGACTCCAACCTTATAAGCAACTATCACTAAAACAGCAAGGGAAGAATAAATTGTCATCTAAATATTATGGACCGTACCAAATAATCAAAAAGATAAGTAGTGTAGCTTATGGGTTAAAGTTATCGGACAATTGCCGAATCCATAATACCTTTCACGTATCAAGTCTCAAAAGAGTATTAGGGCAAAACCAAATAGCACAAACAGAAATACCAGAGACTGATGAAGAAGGAAGAATAGTCCTTGAACCTGAAGGTATACTCACTACCCGAGAAAAGGTTTTACGATCTAAGACAATAAAGGAATACCTCATCAAATGGAAGAGGTTACCAGAGGAAGATTCGTCTTGGGAATCAGAACATTTCGTGTATCAACACCCAAGCCTACCTATGCCTTGAGGACAAAGCATCTTAAGGGGAAGGCAATGTTATGAACTTAAAATATTAAAATATTATTTAAATAAATAAATTATTAATTATAATCAATTAATTAGCAAATAATTAATTAGATGAAGGGACATCTGTCCCCAAGGGACATGTCTCTCTGATTAGGCATGGCCAGTCAACTCCTATTTAAGGAGCACCACCTCAGCCTTGCAATCATCATTCAATTTTTATCAATATATATATATAAACATATTACATTCAACATTTATCTGATGTTTTATTATCAATTATCAGCAAATTAGAAATTTATATTGCTAACAAATATACAAAATTAAACATACAGTTGATGGGAGCATTGACAAAAATAAAGCAAGGTTTGTGGCAAGAGGCTTATCTCAAAAGGAAGGAGTTGATTATGAAGAAACCTTTGCTCCTACAGCTAGATATAATACCATCAAATCATTAATCTCTGTAGCTGCCACTATGGGATGAAACATTCACTAGATGGATGTCAAGACAGCTTTTCCGAATGGAACGGTAGATGAAGAAGTTTACATTGAGCAGCTCCGGGAATTTGAAGTCCATAAATGTAATTACATGTCTACAGATTAAAGAAAGCTCTATATGGCTTATGTTGGAAAATGTAACTAGTTTTGGTCTTCGTAATTGTCATTGTACTCATGTCATTATGTATATCTTATGTTACAAGCAAAAGAAGAAAGAAAAATATTATCTTCTAGCATGGGTTTCATGCTCAAGTTGATTTGTCACTAGGTCAAGCATGTTCTTCTTACTTCTAGGATTTGTCAAGTCAAAAGAATATTTGTCATAAGTCAAGAGAGTCATTATCATTTGTATAAGACCCATTTGGGCAAGTTGTAACATGTAAAAGATATTATTTTTAAGTCCAGAAAGTCAAAATAACCGCCAAGACCAAGTTGACCCTACCCATGAAAAGTTGACCTAGAAGAAGGTATATTCAACCCCTTGAAAAGGATATAAAAAGGAGATGAATTTGACTCATTTGCACACACAAGAATCTAAAATAAGAAAGAAGTAGCAAGAGTGAAGGACAAGGAAGCAAAAGTCAAAGAGGAAGAAAATCTAATTTTTTGAGTTTCTAGTCCCTCACACGTGCTAAAATTTGGGTTTCTACAACAGCTAGGAGGCTGAGAATCGCAGGTCCAAACTGCAGGTCTGAAGTAGAGGGTCGAAACTGTGATTTGTAGCAAATTGAAAGAGGTTTGACTCCCGTTGACTTTGAAGAGTTTAACTTGCTTAGGGAAGGATTTCTTGGAGGGATGACTTGGTGCTTAGAGGAGGTATTGGCTTTAGTCTTTGGGTCTTGGATTTCTCATTTGATCTGATTCTATAAGAAGAGAAGAGATTCTTTTTGGGTTTTCCACTTTGGAGGGGTTCTGCCCTGGCTTGGAGCCTATATTTTGTGTCCACTGTTTTTTATGATCTTCATGGTCTATGCTCTTGATAATTGTTTGATGAAAAAAATTTGATAAAGAATAACAAGAAGATAACATAAGTTCACAAGATTTTATCAAGGATAAGGAGAATAGTTTTAATGGTTGCCCTAATTGATTCTCCAGCAACTTGAAGGAAGCCCCTAGAGCTTGGTATGCAAGAATGGGATGCATATCCTCTAAGACTTGGCTTTGTCAAGAGTTCTGCAGATCCAAACTTCTATATCAAAGTGGTCAAGAATGAACCTGTGATCATACTATTATATGTGGATGACTTACTTGTTATAGGTGTAGAACACTGTATTCAAGAATGCAAGAAGCAGTTGGCAATCGAATTTGACATGAAAGATCTTGGGCTTATACACTACTTGGGATTGGAGCTATGGCATAAACCAAGAGAAATCTATCTTGGTCAAGGAAAATATGTGATCAAGATATTGCAAAAGTTTGGCAAGATGGACAGCAAACCGATGACAACCCTAATGATTACCAATTTAAATAAGTTAAGAAGTTTTAATCAAGCCCTGTTGATCCCCACATGCAACCGACAATTAATTGGCTCCCTGATGTATCTTGTGAACACTCGACCGACTATATGCTTTGTAGTAAATGTTCTTAGTCAATTTCAGATGGAGCCAAGGCATGACCATTGGATAGCAACTAAACACATTTTGAGGTATCTTCATCGAACAATACATCACTACCTATGATATTATGATAAGGAAATATAACTTTTAGGCTATACAAATTCTAATTGGGGTGCCAATGAGACAGATGCGAGAAACACTAATGGTGGATGCTTTAGTTTGGGATCCTCTATGATCTCGTGGATGAGCAGAAAACAAGACTCAGTTGCATCAAGTAGTGTTGAAGCAGGATACATTTGTAAGGACTATACAAATATTTATGTAAGGACTGTACAAAATTTAACAACCATTGTAAAAACCATAAAGGATTTCTTAAAATCATCATGAACCTATGATAAAATTACATAAAATTTTACAGATCTAACTAACTGAATTGATGAGAGTACCTACTTGTATCCCTGCGGTTAATGATGCCTCAAGCTACTCCCATTTCTGTTACCAAAACACTGAAACTACCCAGCCAAACTACGCATAACCTCAATACTCAATCCAGTAAGCTTCTCAATTGAATCAGACTATTCCCCCGTGCCTAGAAACCTCAGAACAACAAAGCTCTCCTTCTGTTAGTAACTCCGGTTTATAAATTTCGCCCCTCTTCAGTCTATCTCCCCCTTTCTCCTTTCTTCTGCTCCTGATGCCCCCTTCAAAACTGTTTCTTGCTCCCTATATGTTGTTTCTTGGCGGTGGTCGCCCCCTCCACCTGCAACCCACCGCTTTCCCTTATGGTGACACCCTTCCCATGTCACGTGTTATGAATTTCTTTTAAAGGTATATTGATACATATATGAGTTTTGGTTTAATATCTTTTTTGTTTTTGTTAATATAAAGGTCCTAGGTTCATACTAGGTACCTTATCTTTAATTTATTTTTATCATTTTATTAATTTATTAATATTCTAAGATATTTAATTATATAGCCATTTTTAAGTTTAGCTTAATTTTTAACATCTATCTCTTTATAATTATTTTTACGTTATACATTTTAAATTTATATCATTGGTATTTGCCCATTAATCATGACGCATTAAGCAATATGGATGTTGATAGGTGAATATAACTTCTATTTGAAGGAGTGTCATGATATTTGATACTTATAGTTAATTTAGTATATAAATACTAGTGCGGTGCATGCGATACATGCATATGTAGCTATCATATGCATGCATCGTATGCATGCTAATATTTTTATGTTCTTTATATTATAAATAGGTCGTTACATACACCCCCCTTCAGAAAACTTCGTCCCGAAGTTAGAGTTTTTATCTTATATGAATACTTATGATAGCGATTAGTACAATCTTCTTAGGATTGTGTATCGAAGTTAAATTATTACTTAATGTGAGGACACTATAAAATTGGTGTTTTGAATACTTCTAGGTTTATAGCTTTAATGATCATGCCCTACTTCAATCAGGTTCCCAAGCTATTACAAAATCATCCTATCCTTTCTAATCTCTTCCGCCCCCATCCTATCCATCCTCTACTAGAGTATGCCATGGCATCAGTTATACGGGAGTATGCCATGGCGTCCACATACCAGTGGGCATCTGGCAGTCATCATCACACGTCTAGGGGAGCGTGATTCGCACAATCCTCCCATGACTCCAAGTTTCGGAAAATAAACGGTGGGCAACACCAGTGGGATTAAACAGGTAACATATCATTAAAAAAAAATTACGTTTATATGTGATCATTCCAAAATGGTTCTAAGTCTTTGATTTAAAGTAAAGTAAATATATATAAAACATGGTTTAAAGTTCTTCAAAATTGACACAAATTGGAGTATTTTTGACATATGATTTCCATATCTTCCCAAGTAGCCAATCCAGGACTATACGTGTCCCACTAGACCTTAACTTGGTCTACCAGACGATTCTTAAGCTGTCGAACCCTACGTTCCAGTATACATAATGGTTCGACCGATATGATTTCTTCGTCCGATACCTGCAGTTCCTTCCATTGAAGGTTATGAGATTGGTCAGCTATGTGATGTCTTAATATAGATACATGAAATACATTATGAACTCTATGCAAGTGAGGTGGCAGTGCAAGACGATAGGCGGCAGAAAACTCTTTCCATGACTTTAAATGGTCCAATAAATCGAGGTGACAAGTTTGTCCCTTTTTTGAATCAAATAGTGCTTTTATTCAGTTTGATGCCGATAAAAACCTGATCCCCTACTTCATACTTTCTATCAGTTCTGTGAGCGTCAACATAACTCTTTTGTCTATCCTATGCTTCTTTTAACCATTGCCTAATTTGTTTTACTATCACTCAATCTTCTAACTTGTCCCAACTTAACGGTGTTCTGCAAAGTCTACCGTATAATGCTTCAAATGGAGGCATTCTGATTGAGCTGTGGTAACTGTTATTATATGCAAATTCGACTAAGGATATGTACTTTTCCCAGTGTGATTGCTGATCTATAACATACATCCTCAACATATCTTTAAGTACTTGATTTACCCTTTCTGTTTGTCCATCAGTTTCAGGATAATAAGCTATGCTCAAATTTAGTTGAGTTCCTAAGGCTCACTGCATGCAAGTCCAAAATCTTGAAGTGAATCACGAATCTTTATTTGATATGATCTTCTTAGGTACTCCATGAAATCTGATAATTTCATTTATGAATACTCTGGCTACGTTAGCAACTTCGTAAGTATCTCTTACAGGAACGAAATGGGCACTTTTTGTTAATTTATCCACTACTACCAGAATGGCATTGTGTCTTTGAGAAGTAAGAGGTAGCCCAGTGATAAAATCCATAGAAATGATCTCCCATTTGGTCATCGGAATGTCATGAGGTTGTAAGAGACCTGCTGAATGACAACGATCTACTTTTACTTGTTGACATTCCAAACATTTTGCACCAAACTGAACAATATCACGTTTCATGCCCAACCAGAAGAAGAGTTTCTTGATATCAGTATACATTTTCTTTACTCCAGGATGTGCACAATATACTGCTCTGTGGGCTTCTTTAAAAATGGTGCCTCGAAGATCCCTATTATCAGGGATATACATTCTTCCATGAAATCATAAGATTCCATCATCTTTTAGTTCATATCCTTCAAACTTAGATTCTTTTGGCTTTTTACTATCAAGACTAGATCTTACCTTTAAATCCCAGCTATCCTTTATAAGATGTTCTAGTACTCGTTGTCTTAAGTCTACTTTGATAGGTATGAGGGAAAATATCCGAGGTCTTCTGCTTAAAGCATCTACTACTACATTCTATTTTCCTTCAATATATGATATTCCAAAGTCATATTCACTTAGGAATTCACTCCATCGTCTTTGTCTAGCATTCAAGTCTCTTTGGGTGAACAAATATTGTAGACTTTGATGGTCGCTTTTAAGCGTAAAACTTCGCCCCACTAGATAATGTCTCCAAATCTTTAAAGCTAGTACTACAGCAGCTAACTCTAAATCGTGAGTAGCATAGAGTTCTTCATGAGGCTTTAACTTTCTGGAGACATATGCTATTACTCCCCTATCCTACATTAATACTGCACCTAACCCATGTTTGGATGCATCAGTACATACCGTAAAATCTTTGTCCATATCAGGGACTCTTAAGATTGGTGCACTGGTCAGTAGTCTTTTGAGTTCAGCGAATGCTTTATTACATTCCTCAATCCATTCATACTTAACACCTTTATGCTGAAGGGTTGTAATCGGCTTTGCAATTTTGGAGAATCCTTCCACAAATCTTCGGCAGTAACCGGCTAAACCCATAAAGCTTCATATTTCATATGCGTTTTTCGGTATTGGCCATTCCATGATTGTTTTTACCTTCTTAGGATCTACTGAGATCCCTTCACCTGATATGATATGACCTGAGTAATGAATCTTTTCCTGAAAGAACAAACACTTGGATAACTTTCCATATAACTGGTGTTTTCTAAGGCAGGATAATACTATCCATAAATGGTCTTCATGCTCTTTCTCATTCTTAGAATAGATGAGTATATCATCTAAAAAGACTTATACAAATTG
Source organism: Pinus taeda (assembly GCA_000404065.3). Classification (NCBI taxonomy): domain Eukaryota; kingdom Viridiplantae; phylum Streptophyta; class Pinopsida; order Pinales; family Pinaceae; genus Pinus; species Pinus taeda. The sequence goes on along the minus strand of APFE031235673.1, from coordinate 123,573 downwards.
ATCAAGATATTTGCGGAAAACACTATTCATAAGATTCATGAATATTGTTGGTGCATTAGTTAATCCAAATGGTACCACAGTAAATTCATAATGTCCAAAACGTGTCTAGAATGCAGTGTTAGAAATATCGCTTTCAGAAATCCTTAGCTGATGATAGCTTGATCGAAGATCAATATTTGAAAAGACAGCAGCTTCCTTTCATTTGATCGAAAAGATCATCAATTCGAGGCATAGGATATCGATTCTTTATTGTAGCTCGATTCAAGTCTCGATAATCTATGCATAATCTTAAGGATCCATATTTCTTCTTGACAAAAATTATAAGAGCACCCCAAGGTGATACACTGGGTCGAATATGTCCTATATCCAATAGTTCCTTCAATTGAATTTGTAATTCTTGAAGTTCTGGAGCTGTCATTCTATAAGGTGTTTTAGAAATTGGTTGAGTACCAGATTTCAATTCTATTGTGAGATTTAGCTCTTTTTCAGGGGGTAATCCTAGTAGTTCCTTTGGAAATACATCCGGAAATTCGGCTAGCACCGAATATTGTTCTAAGGATGGTCCTTTTTCTTTACTTACTTCTTGAATTACATATGCCTGACAACATTTTCTTAAGCAACGCTACATTTTCATTACTGATATGTAGCGTAAAGATACTTTTCTTTTGATACCTTGAACTTGGATCGCTTCTCCTTCATCATTTATACCTAGAATTCTTTTCCCATAACAGTCTATCCAAGCTTAATGAGCTTCTAGCCAATCCATACCTATGATAAGATCAGAAGTCCCTAAGGTTGTGACATAAACTTTCAATTTAGTCAAACAGACCCATAGGTCAATTTTTCATTGATCCACACTTAAGTTTATGGATTGGAATTCTCCTGAGGCCATTTCTACCTGTTTGAAATCATTTTGTCTGCGCGCTGCCAACCCACATTTGTGTAATGCATATGACGAAATGAAACTATCTATGGCACCAGTATCAAATAAGATTTTGAGTTTTATACCATTAATAATACCTCAAGATTCCACTATAGTGGATTTATGTGCTGCTTGATTGTTGTTGACTAATACATGAATTCTATGATTGCCTTGGGGTATTTGGTATTGGTTCCTTTCCTGCCCTTTGTAATATACTTGATGAAGCTTTCGGACAATCACATTGAAAATGTGGTCCTCCACATCCCCAACAATTAACCAAAGAATCATATTGTGAATTTCTAGATAAAGAGCTTCGTCCTCTCATGCTGCTTCCTCTCGAGTTTCTTCCTCTATTAGCAGTTCCATGGGATTTCCATGGACTTGTGTTTGATGATTCAGCGGCTATAGTATTAACTGTCGTGGGAGCTCTTGTTCCTACATTTCTTGGGGTAAATCTATTACCATAAGGTGGCCTTAAGCTACCTCCCCAGAAGAAATTTCGGGGAGTCTTTCCTGAAAACCCTGATTGTAAAAGTTCTACTGGCCCGGCATCCTTTTTTATTCCTAGATGTTCTTTTGCATAATGGCCACATTCTACCGCTTCAACTACTGATGATGGTTTCCACATCCTCACCAAGGCCCTGATGCGAGGAATTAACCCAAATATGAAGCGTTCAGCCTGACGTTCATTAGAATCTAAGTAGTGAATGTATTTCACAAGCTCCATAAACCTTATCTCGTATTCCTCCACTATTTTATTACCTTGAACTAATGTATGAAAGGCTCCGGCTTGTTGTTCTTGAAAATATGGAGGTAAATTCTTCGCGCGAAATCTTTCCTCGAACAATTCCCAAGGGACATTATCCGTTGGGAGGTGTAGTTGTTTTTCCAGATTTCCCCACCAAATCAAGGCACTTTCCTTTAATTGAAATACAACAATTTTTTTTTTTGCAGAAGAAGAATATTCTCTTAATTTAAAACATTTGTTCATTCCTTCTAACCATGCCTCAGCACGCTCTCCAGCGTGCCCTCTTGAAAATTCTGGGAGTTAAATTTTCTGAAGCTCCCTAGAAATATCTTCCTTTGATCTTTTATACTCAAAATTCTTTGGTTCCGCTGAATTGGTTGCTAAGGATTGAGGTTCTTCTTTGGTCTTAGCCATTGTTGACCCTTTTAATGTTTCCAGTAAGGCTTCTAATCAATGCATTATCACAGTCAACTCTGGCGCTGGAGCGATTGGTGTTGATGCTGGTAATGAGGGAGATCATGTTGGTGGTGGTGATGGAGATGGTGATGACAACGGTGGTGGTATTATTGACGGTGATGCTTCCCAATCATGTCGTTGTCGTTCATATGTCCTTACCATTGTAATGCTCCCTGTATACATAATAAATTTTTGTAAAAATTTGAGGTATACATTCAAATTTAAAATGTAGTTTTTTTTTTTGGTTTGCAATTTCACATTTATAAACGGGTATAGTTTTTTTTTTTTTTGCTATTTTTATCTGCTAGGCAGATCTTACTGGTACCGAGGTCAAGGAGGGTGGTCTCGCGACCTCTTTGTCCTAATGCAAGGTTTTCTATTTTTATGCACAATAATACGAATTCTAATGCATAGGTCTTTTAAATAGACACTTCAATCTATATAATAAACTAAATATCCTTCAACTAGCATTTATTAATCAATTCAAAATTATGCTATGTCCTAATGATTATAATAATCTAATTTGAATTGTTCACATGGGGTAGCTCAAGTGGCAATGGCCGTGGAAATGAAGTCTCACCGAACCGGAAGTCTTGGGTTCAAATCTTGGGCTACCCTTCCCCCGTTGAGGGGTACTTAATGGACATGTAAATCAGAGAGTCCCGCCCCAGCCTACAAAAAAAAAATAATAATCTAATTTGAATATAATGCTCCTACATTACATTCGGATTTATCTTTACATTATAATAACATTTCTATATAATACTATATTTATATATAAATTTTATGCTTCAACATGTTATTTGCAGATATTAAATATAAGTGATTTAGATGAGAGATATACTAATCATTTTTCTTAAGTCTTTAAGATAAACTCATTTGACTATTTACTCTATTGATTAATTTGATAAAATTCTTATTAAAATTAAGGAAAAAATAAAAATCCAATTAAAAATAATAATTTATCTGATTATTTATTTCATTTATAGTCTTTAATAATAGAGTTTATAAACCAGGATGCGGGTGCAATCAATGTGTAATTATGGTTCAAAGGACAAGTGGAGGAGCGGTACTGCCAGTTGCAGACCTGCGCGATTATCCAGGGGCTAAGTCGGTTGATGGGAGTGATGTTCAGGTGGTTCGCTTGGGTTCTGAAGGATCATTCGCAGAGCAGAAGATTTGGCACGCTCTATGCATTTACTGCTTGTTCTGTTCAAGGTATGGTGTTGGTTATTTTATCCATGGCGTCCAGGGATTTCATTACCATTGTTAGCGCCCTGCCTCTGTGTCTCTGGTTAAAGCTGGAAGTGGGTCTCGAAGGCTGGCAGTTCCTTGCAAACAAAGGTGAGTTTCCTCTGTGTATTTCGTTTCTGGTTCATCTCTGGCTTGGGAAAGTGTGGCGTTTAGTTTGCGGTCTGGTCTTTGGAAGCTTGGGTAAGCTTTCGATTTCCCCTGTCGCTTCTCCTACGTTGCTCTCCTTGCAATTACAGTCTGACCGCCTGTGTCTTAATTGGTTTCATGTGCTTTGTAACCTATCTTTGGGCTCTGCTTTTGGTTTCTTAAATTGTTTTTCTTCCCTCCGCTCTCAGCCTCTATGGATCCCCCTCAGCATGGTGCGCCACAGCAAGAGGGGTCGCTCTGGGGGAAGTCGGGGAGGGCGTGGAAAGCAGCCGACTACCAGCTCTGTGGATCCTATTCACAATCCAATTCCATATCATGGGTTCCAAACAACTCATTTCACTTTCCAGAGCAATTTGAATAGACCTGTTATTACTGCCAACATCACCATTCTCTTCTCTGAAGAAGAAGCTTTGCCCCCAATTCGCGTGCGCCTGATGTCTGAGCCCTCTCCAGAAGCTTGCCAAGGAATTAGCAGTCATAGCAATAAACAGGACAATGCAGGGGAAAGTCTGGAGAAAGATCAGGGGGAGAGACCTGAAAGGAGCGAGGCTCCCAGTGCCTCTTGGCCTCCGGATACCGCTGTCTCGAGGATTCGGGAGGAGATGGACAATGACACATGCCCGAATGATGAAGATGTTGGACATGAGGATGCATGGAAGGATAACATCTGTCTGGTGGTGGAGACACCTCAGCATGATGACGACGCATTCTAAGGCCACTGGGCCTTCCCCTTTTTTTGCTTTTTGAATGATTAAAATGATCTTGCTCAAGCGGTTCTGGACGCGGCTCGGGTCTGATATCTTCAGACATGTGGACTCAATTCTCTCTATGTGGCTTAGTAAAGTCAATTTCCTCTGGTTTGTTGAGTTTTGTAATGGTCTCTGGAATTTTGAGCAATGTAATGGTCTCATGCTCTAGTCCTATGCTCTCGACAGACGGTTCTCTCCTCCTCTCCATGTTTCCTGGTGGCAATATCTGTTCTCATGCTTTTGTATCTAGTTCTTCCCTCACAAGGGATAGTTTCTGCTGCTCTGAGTGTCCTCGGAAGATGATTCCTGAGGCCTCGACCTCTTGTATTTTTACTTTGTTTTACAGTTAATAGAATTAGTATTTGCAGAGAAAAAAAAATAATAGAGTTTATAAAACGACCACAAATTACTAAGATATTCTTTAACAAAAGTGGAAGCATTTTACTATAAAGAGTCATGAGTCATTCGGTAGATTCAAGAGAAGTCATTTCCAGAAGCAGGGAACTTTAGGGCCACTTGAAATATTTGTCAATGTTTTTTTCTATAAAGGCAAACAAGTGTACAAGCAACATGTGCAATTATTAGTTTGAACTTCCACCACCATGAATCTTAGTCACCAACCAAACTTTAGAAAATAAAATGATAAAAGGAAAAACTATTAACATGGTCATGCTCAATGTCGTGCATTTTTGTGTTTTCGTTTTCTAATGTTTTCTAATGTGTGTATTCTTTGTAGCCATACAGAAAGTGCCATTGACAATATTTTGGACAGTTGAGGCTAATGAATATGCATATTGACTAGGACTACTGAAATTCTATGAAAGTAATTTGTATTTTTTTTCTTTTTTTGTTTGCTGCCAGAAGACTGGCAAATTCTCACAATTACCCTCACAATGCTAATTGATCGATAATGCATATTCTAATTACCCTTGCGACGCGATTATCTGGTGGGATTATCAGGGCTTCACGTATGAATGTTTCGTATAGGGTTTCTTTATATATTCATTATTAATGCTTATGCAAATGTGAGTTGTTGGTTATCAACGCGGCATGCATAAGTAGTTTATTCACTATCAACGCAGTAGTGATAATTTAGTTTTCTTAGGATACATAGCCCGATATGCCAAACGTCTTCGCTTATATGCGATATTTGCCTAACCCTAACAATTTCCGACAGGTATCTCCTCAAATGCACAAGTAAATTTCTGGATATCCGAGCAATTTTTGCTGGATATGCTACATATTTCCGGTAAATGGAGGTTAGTTATGTTGAATATGCGAATTATTTATCAGAAATGTGTCTTATCTCTATCAGAAAGGTTATAACTTAAGGAAATGAAGCGGTGGATAAGGCCGAAAAAGAACTTTGTCGTTCTTAATTGGTAGGAACATTGACGAAGAGCGAGAAATATGCTAGGGAAAGTCATCTCAAAAGGGATATGCAGATATGATATCCTGGATGAAACTTGTTAGTTTCAATCAACGGAAACTATATCACAATTGGTGCCCAGGTTTACAACTTGCAAATCGTCATAACATTGTTAAGATATAGAGATAAACTCGGAGTTACTCAAAGGGTTTTTTTTTTAAGTATGAAAATAGCTAGGGTTTCAACACACAGTTGAATCGTATATTGTGTTACAATCAATATCGTGAGCAGAAGCAGACTATGACTAGGGTTTTACTAAGCAAAAAAAATTAAGAATCTTCAATAGGAATCGTGCAAATTTACTAATTTGAGGTCGGAGGGTTAACCTACTCTGGTACCAGATGTAAGGACTATACAAAAATTTATGTAAGGACTGTACAGAATTTAACAACCATTGTAAAAACAATAAAGGATTTCTTAAAATCATCATGAACCTGTGATAAAATTACATAAAATTTTACAGATCTAACTGACAGAATTGATGAGAGTACCTACATGTATTCCTACAATTGATGATGCCTCAAGCTACTCCCGCTTTTGTTACCAAAAGACTGAAACCACCCAGCCAAACTAAGCATAACCTCGATACCTCAAAACAACAAGACTCTCCTTCTGTCAGTAACTCTGGTTTATAAATTTCGCCCCTCTTCAGTCTATCTCCCCCTTCCTCCTTTCTTCTGCTCCCGATGCCCCCTTCAAAACTGTTTCCTGCTACCTATATGTTGTTTCTTGGCAGTGGTCACCCCCTCCACCTGCAACCCACCGCTTCTTCTTATGGTGACACCCTTCCCATGTCACATGTTATGAATCTCTTTTAAAGGTATATTGATACGTATATGAGTTTTGGTTTAATATCTTTTTTGTTTGTTTTTAATATAAAGGTCCTAGGTTCATACTAGGTACCTTATCTTTAATTTATTTTTATCATTTTATTAATTTATTAATATTCTAAGATATTTAATTATATAGCCATTTTTAAGTTTAGCTTAATTTTTAACATCTATCTCTTTATAATTATTTTTACGTTATACATTTTAAATTTATATCATTGGTATTTGCCCATTAATCAGGACGCATTAAGCAATATGGATGTTGATAGGTGAATATAACTTCTATTTGAAGGAGTGTCATGATATTTAATACTTATAGTCAATTTAGTATATAAATACTAGTGCAGTGCATGCGATACATGCATATGTAGCTATGATATGCATGCATCGTATGCATGCTAATATTCTTGTGTTCTCTATATTATAGATAGGTCGTTACAACATTGCAGCATGTGAAGTTGGAAGAGAAGTTATTTGGCTAAGAAAGTTGATATCTAATTTGTTCGAAGGACTGTTGGACCCTACCATCATATGTTGGTTATAGTGTTGTAGCAGGATACATTGCAACATGTGAAGTTGGAAGAGATGTTGTTTGGCTAAGAAAGTTGCTATCTAATTTGTTCAAAGGACCGTTGGACCCTACCATCATATGTTGTGATAACCAGAGCAATATAAGATTGATTGAAGACCCAGTATATCATGCTAGGACGAATCATATCAATATTAAGTATCATTACATTTGAAACTTGGTGCAAGATGGGCTCGTAAAGCTACACTACATCTCCACTGATGAACAAGTAGCTAATATTTTGACGAAGTCTCTTCCGAATAAGAAGCTTGAGTACTTGAGAAACAAGCTTGGACTTATTGACATCTCCTCTTTGATTGAGAGGGAGTGATATGGGACATTATATTCTCCACAGGTGTCATGCACTAGGCCAAGGCTAACTGTCGTATGTCTAGTGTATCCAACTAAGAGGGAGAATGGAGGATTGATAAGCATCTAGGACTGGTACTCCTTGAGGATTAGGAATCCAAGAAAGGAAGTAGTCTCGTGGACCGACACTCTTTGAGGATGTGGTAGGGCATCCAAGATAATAGTCGAAGAGGATCGATATTCTTTGAGGATTGGGAGTCCAAGATAAGAATAGTCCTAGAAGGACATACCTTGTGAACATCCGGATGGGGTATGTGCAGGCTGGTGTCCATATGTAAGCCTCCCAACATTGAGCTCTAATCTAGTGGAGAGTTAGAGTTTGTCAGTCTAAGGACTTACTGGCCTTGAGATTAACAATGCTAGTTTTGATGCTTGCTAGATGGCTTATTAATCCAACTCTTCTTATGAGAACTTTTCAATTTGAGAATTCATGTACCTTGTTGTGAAACTATGAATACCTCCTTAGTTAAGAGGGAGTGTTAGACAATGTAACTAGGTTCGGTCTTCATAATTGTATTTTTACTTGTACCAATGTAACTTTTATGAAAAAAAGAAAAGAGAGAAAGAGAAGTTCTTATTATCATTATTATAGATAAGTATGTTCTTCGTGCTTCTAGGGCTTCTAGAGTCAATGAGAAATTTTGTCATGAATCAAAGTCCCTTCCGGGCAATTTGTAATCAAAAGAAAATATTATTTTTGAGTCTAGAAGAGTTTATTTGACCCCCAAGGCCAAGTCGACCCTGTGAAGAGAAGTTAGCCTAAAGGAGGCCTAATTTGACCACATGGAAGGCCATAAAAGGAAGAGACTCCGATCTCATTTGGACACATTCACTCTCAAGTTCGATCTCCAAGCAAGAGAAGCAGAATCAAGTGCAAAGGTCCAGAAGAAGAAGAGAAAGGCAAGCAAGAAGAAGAATTTCTATTTTTGACATTTTTAGCTCACACATGTGAAGATTCAGGGGCATCCATTCGAGTTACAGGGCCAAAATTATGTGAAGCTGCAGGGCCAAAATTTTGTGAAGTTGCAGGGCCAAAGTTGCAGTGAAGTTAGGCCGAATTTGAAGTTCGGCAAGTTTTGAAGTTGTTGACCTTGTGAACTTTAACTTGTTTGAGGAAGGTTTCTTTGGAGGGTTGACTTGGTGATTGAGGAGGTTTTGATCTTGGTCTTTGGGTGTTGGATGTCTCAATTTGAACGGATTCTATAAGAAGAGGAATTTTTCTAGGTTTTCACCTTAGAGGGGTTTTGCCTCGACTTGGAACCTATATCTTGTATTCCCTTTTGTTCTTGTGATCTTCATGTACTTTATGGTTTTCGTAATTGCTTGGTGAAGAAGATATAGCAAATTAATCAAACGCCAACAAATCTCACAAGTAATATCAAGAGGAATCAAACCATAATCTGCAAACCCCTTGATTTCTCAACATAAGGTGCATGACTACTCCGAAATTTTTAGCTTGTATGGTCTTCATAATTGTATTTGTACTTGTATCAATGTAAATTTTATGAAAAAGAAAAGAAAAGAGAGAAAGAGAAGTTCTTCTTATTATTATTATTATTATTATTATTATTATAGATAAGTATGTTCTTCGTGCTTCAAGGGCTTCTAGAGTCAATAAGAAATTTTGCCATGAATCAAAGTCCCTTCCAGGCAATTTGTAATCAAAAGAAAATATTATTTTGAGTGTAGAAGAGTTTATTTGACCCCCAAGGCCAAGTCGACCCTGCCAAGAGAAGTCAGCCTAGAGGAGGCCTAATTCGACCACATGGAAGGCCATAAAAGGAAGAGACTCAGATCTCATTTGGACACATTCACTCTCAAGTTCAATCTCCAAGCAAGAGAAGCAAAATCAAGTGCAAAGGTCCAAAAGAAGAAGAGAAAGGCAAGCAAGAAGAAGAATTTCTATTTTTGACATTTTTAGCTCACACGTGTGAAGATTCAGGCGCATCCATTCGAGTTGCAGGGCTGAAATTATGTGAAGCTGCAGGGCCAAAATTTTGTGAAGCTGCAGGGCCAAAGTTGTAGTGAAGCTGGGCCGAAATTTTGAAGTTGGGCAAGTTTTGAAGTTGTTGACCTTGTGAACTTTAACTTGTTTGAGGAAGGTTTCTTTGGAGGGTTGACTTGGTGATTGAGGAGATTTTGATCTTGGTCTTTGGGTCTTGGATGTCTCAATTTGAACGGATTCTATAAGAAGAGGAATTTTTCTAGGTTTTCACCTTAGAGGGGTTTTGCCCCGACTTGGAGCCTATATCTTGTATTCCCTTTTGTTCATGTGATCTTCATGTACTTTATGGTTTTGGTAATTGCTTGATGAAGAAGATATAGCAAATTAATCAAACGCCAACAAATTTCAAAAGTAATTATCAAGTAAGAGGAATCAAACCATAATCTGCAAACCCCTTGATTTCTCAACACAAGGTGCATGACTACTCGGAGAACATGAAAACCCAAGTAGCCATTTTTAGCTTGAAGGGGAAAGTTGATTTGTAGTGGGAAGAGTTGAGTAATGTTAAAGACACTAGAGAGAAGGAACTGTCATGGAAGAAATTTGAGAAATATTTTCGGGAGAAGTACTTGTCTGAGAGGTACTATCACAGCAAGGTTAAAAAATTTCATGACCATAAGCTAGGGTAGCTTACTGTATATGAGTGCACTCACAGATTTTTGGAGTTGTTGAGGTATGTACCATATATCAGAGATGAGAATGTAGAAATTTAAAGGTAACTTAGTGGGTTACAGCAAGCCTATTGAGATAAGATTGAATTTGATGAGCCAAGAACATTAGAGGACACTATTCGAAAGGCCAAATATTGCAATCAGCAGTCCAAACATAAAGTTGAGTTCCAAACAAAGTGGAAAAATAAGGATAAGAGCAGCTTCAAGGAAAAAGGAGCGAAATTTTCAAGATATAAGCAAGGAGGGACGAATGGGAAGTTCACCACTCCTGCCAAAAATGAATATCAACAAAAATCCATGACCACTAATAGAAACGGACCCACTAAACTAGCAAAAGAAGAGGTCAAAGGGGTTCAGGAAAGGGTTTGTGCAGTGTTGGACATGTGGAGAGAACCATCTGCGAAGAAAATACCCTTAACAACAGCAGAGCGGCCCAAACAGTACAATGTACAAGAGGCAATGACAATGAACGATATGGCTTAGAACATACCTCAAATCTACACCGCATTGGACAATAGGCAGGCAAACCATCAAGCTTCAGTAATTGAGATGGAAGGTATGGTCATTAACCAACCTATTCAATTTTAATTGACCCATGTTCTAATTTCAGTGATATCAGCCCGAAATTGATAGAGACATGTGCTTTGCAGAAGAAAACCCATGAGAAATCATGGTTGGTTCAGCTAGCCACGAGAGCCAAGAGACAGATGACAGACATGGTGGAGTCATCCTCGTGATAATAAGTGGCATGTTTACTTCAGTCACTCTCATTATTTTACCATTATGCTCGTATGATGTGTTGATTGACATGGATTGGTTAGCGGAACATAGAGCCAAGATTGATTACTATAGCAAGTCGCTAAAGTGTCTCAGCGATGAAGGTAAGGAAGTGTTGTTGCAGGGGATAAAGAAGCTTGTTACGCTTAGGAAAATAACAGCATTATAAGTGAAAAGATGCAGCAGGAAGGGATGTACATTGTATTTTAGTGATGTATTTCCAACAGAAACATCAAGGCTACCTAATGGTAAAGTCGATGTCCCAACGAGTTAGAAAACAGTAAGGCCGAAAGGGAAATACACCCATTGCTAAAGCAGTTCAGAGATGTATTTACAACAGAAACATCAAGGCTACCACCTAGGAGGGGCATCGTCTTTACCATTGCGTTAATCCTGAGGGTAGTGCCAATCTCGAAAGCTCCATATCGTATGAATACACCCAAGTTGGTGGAGTTAAGATGCAGTTGAAGGAAATGTTGGATAAGGGGTAAATTAGACCCAGCTTACCACCCTAAGGGGCCTCAACGTTGTTCATGAAGAAAAAGGATGGCACATTGCGATTGTGCATTGATTATCGACAGCTAAATAAAGCTACAATAAAGAACAAGTACCCGTTACCCAGGATTGATGACTTGTTTTATCAATTGGGAGGAGTTGCAGCGTTCTCGAAGATAGACTTGAGGTCTAGGTACCATCATGTTCGGATTAAAGATGAAGATATCCATAAGACGACATTCACGACAAGGTATGGACACTGAGTTTGTGGTGGTGCCATTTGGGCTCACCAATGCACCAACCACATTTATGTGCTTGATGAACAATGTCCTCAACTTGTATTTAGACAAATTTGTATTGGTTTTTGTGGATGACATCCAGTTTTACTCAAAAACATGAGAAGAGCACATCTAAAATCAATATTGCAATTGTTGAGGATTGTACGCCAAACTTAGCAAGTGTCAATTCTTTCAAACACAACTCCACTACTTGGGGCATCTAAATTCAAAAGGAGTGGCCATAGACCTTGAAAATAGCAAGGCCATAATGGAGTGGCCTACTCCTCGAAATGTCATAGAGGTTAGATAGGGATGGCCGAATATTACTAGTGATTCATTCGATACTTTTCAAAGATCAGGCACGCAACCATAGCCTTACAAAGGAACAGAATCAAATTTTAGTGGATAAGCGAATGTGCAGCGAGTTTTGAGCAACTTCAGAAATTACTCACATGTGCACCTATTTTAAGAATAACAGATCCAGAGAAGGACTTCCTGGTTTGCATCAATGCCTGCAAGGAAGGACTAGGTGGAGTCTTGATGCAAGAAGGACATGTGGTTTGCTATGAGTCAAGTAAACTAAATGAACTTGAGAAGAAATATGTTACCCATGATTTAGAGCTGGCAGCAATAGTGCATGCCTTAAAAATGTGGAGGCATTACTTGTTGGCAAGAAAGTTTGTGTTGATGATAGAACATGGAGGGCTAAGATATTTGTTTGACCAGCCTAAGCTAAATGCTAAACAAGCAACATTAACCCTTGTTTTTGTAATGTTAAATGATGTTTGTGTAATGCCAACAAGGAGACCATGGTTGGCTGAGACATGATATGCAATCATAAAATAATAAATATGAAATATTGGCCTAAGAAGGCAGGCACACAAATCAAATTTTGAGAGGCAGTAGAGAAGTGGAAGAGTGGTGCATGTTGGCGTAACAGAATGCTCCACCACCCAATAGCTAACAAGAAACGATTGGGTAGAGAAAATACCCACGTTTTCCCTATTTCCACAACATGAGTGAATGGAAGCTAGGCAGTCTCGTAGGAGACAAGGAGCCTCAAGGAAAAGACAATACACAAGAAAAATCGAAAAGACAAGGAGAGGGAAAACAAAGTACTCCAGGAAAAAATGTGGAGCCTGAGTGCAGAAGCAAGTAGGAGTTGTGACTTAGATTTTTACTTAGACATTTGGGGTGTGATCCCCTGTGTTGATGCAATGGGCTACTTGACTGGGAGCATAGAAGCAGCACAAGAGAGGCAATTGAGCTCAATGCTCTAAAACTTGGGGTGCTCTTCCCCTTTAGTGGTGTGTTGAGGCCTTTAGACTGTGGTGTCCAAGCCTGAATGATCAGTGGGAGGCTCAGTGGGGTATTGGACTTTGACTGCTTGTTGTAAAAGCTAATAAAGCATTCAAGTGCTTGTTGTAAGGCTAATAAACCACTAGGCAAGGCAGTTAAACCATTGTGGTGCTTGCTAAAAAGAGTTAATAAACCACTAAGAGCTTGTTGAGGAAGTTGATAAACCACTTATTGCGTGCTAAGTAAGCTTATAAGCCTCCTGGAGAAAGCGCTACATACTCCTGCAGTGCTTGCCTTGAAAATACAACTGATAAACCACCAGATTGTAGATCCAAACTCTTGGAATTGAGCAATACCCTAGTTGAACCTTGGGTGAATTCCATGAGTGAGCATCCCCTCAAACTTTGGATCTGGCTCGGGGGTGGTCAGCGACAAGAAAGATCGTGGTGTAGCTGGCCTATGGTTGGGTCAAGAGTTGAAGTTCCACCCTCAATTGCCAATCATTCAAGTTAATCAGATAAGTATATTTATTTACAAATATTTGTACCATGTGTTGATGAACAATGTCTTGATGTGCTAATGTATGGATGGGTTTAGCTTGTGAAAGGTTGTTGAGCTCTCTGTAATGTGCATGTTGAATGTCATGTTTTATTTGCTATCATAGCCATGTTGAATCTTATAGATCTTTGTGTTTGTTGTTCATCTTGTGAGGTACAAAGCTAGATAAATAAATAAGCCTAGTTCCCTGAATGTGTTTAGTTACTCTATTACAATGTGTGAATTTAATGAGTTCATGGAGGTTGTATAGTATGTGCATGCCTTGTGAGAAATCTAATTGTTGGAGCCATTTCTTAAGCTTTAATCAACATCTGATATATGGCAATGTCTTGTTGATGTTGGGCCTTGTTTCCACTCATGTCTTTGGAACTATTGTATCCTCAACGTTTAGAGAAACAGAGATTTGGGCAGTTGCCCCCTATGTTCATTGTTGGTAAAGAAGTGTGAGTGAATACGACTCGCGGGCCTGCAACCCCGAGCTTTCTAAGTTATTCAAATTGGAGAGTGGCTAAAAAGGGTCGGGGCCAGGATGACATAGGGGTGTCATATGCCCAGCCCCGTGCTCTCAAGGTTAAGTTTAAAAGACCCATAGCCAGAGTAGGTCGGGGACCCGGGACCGCAATGACATGGTTACGTGTGCCAGCCTTAAGGAAGAGTGGTTGCAAACATAATGGGTCAGGCCGGTGTAACACATGACTTGAGTCCACACGGAAGGTGCTGATGGGAAGAGAAGATGTCAGTATGGATGCCATGTGGGACCGTGAAAGGAGCATAACTGAGGTTTAAAAGCGAGATTAGCCTAAATCCTAGCATAGCTTGAGTGGCCATAATCCATGACTAGCCTTAAACCTCGATCGCACGGTCATGGGTGAAAATAAAGTTCCATGGTTGGGATGGGTAGGAGACTCAGAATTGGGAGGATGTGGCACTTGTGATGTGGCTCAAATGACATGGTCAAGTTGATTATGTGGCACACTGTCTACATGACACGTGGCAGGAAAAATCGCCCCTTTTGGGTGGCCAAGTAGCTTGTTTTTGGATGACACGTGGCAGGAAAAATCGCCCCTTTTGGGTGGCCAAGTAGCTTGTTTTTGGATGACACATGGCAGGCAAAATCGCCCCTTTCGGGTGGCCAAGTAGCTTGTTTTTAGATGACACGTGGCACCGACAACGGACGCCACATGGCAGTACGACACCAGTAGGACATGGTAGAAGAAGGATGATGTGGCATCAGCGAATTGGTTAACGATGATGAGTAGGAAACTATGTTGGCCAAGCAATGTGGCAAGATATGGTGGTCACTTATCTAAGGCTTAAGTCGTGTTAGTTTGGGATTAATCTTAAACCCTAGAAGTATGCCTCAGGCAAAGATAATGTTCCATGGCCATGGACCCGAGACTAGGAGGACATGGAACGAAGTGAAGTGACAGAAGAGTTGAGGTGGAACCACAAATGAGCAGGGGGGCCACGTGGTGGTGCTTTGCTAATGTGGCATTATCTAGTTGGTCAAACTTCAAATGGGCATATTTTTTTATTCAGGAGTCAGATTCAGATGAAATATATATTGACAGAAAGCTCTCAACGAGCTGAATAAGATGGTTATATCATAAGTTAATTTCGCTAACTTTCGAGAATGAGGATTTTGGTAACCGCATCATCATAGCAAACCATGGAGGTCAGGTAAATTTTAAAAATAACAACTCCCACAACCCGAGATAGTACAAGGGGGTGGGAGCAAGCATTACACCAAATTTTGCTTTTTCCATAATTTTTCCTCCAATTACCCCAATTTACCCAATGTTATCCCAAAAACATTGAATAATGGGTTTACCCCTTTACAAATGACTATAGCCTACGAGGTTGGATAGGTTATTTTGTCCTCCCTTGGGCACTTTAATTAGAAGAGGACATTACATTGTCGTGGTTGGATTCGTGAGGAGTCTCTCCTCTTGAAGCCTCATTGTATATCTTTTGTAAGACATAATGGAAAATTCAAGCTTCTCTCTATTCATATGTGAAGCTTGTCATCATTTTTTATTATTGTTGTTGTTCAAAGTTACTTGCAAATAACATGCTTGAGAGGCCAAGCGGGAAGGGTGTATTTATAACATTAAAAGGTTTCAATGTGAGAGTCCTTACCCCTTTAAACTCCTTTGATGTCTTATTTCTAAATATGTTATCTTAAATCTATCATCTCTTAAGAGTTGTGTTGGGTTAACACTTAATGATGTGATGCACCTTCGTAGTGTTGTTTGAGACTTGAGTGTGGCACTTTTAAGGTCCCATCCAAGTTGTTTTTACATCATTTAATAGCAAGTTAAGGCTTATTGTGGCATGGCTCTATTTGTCTTAACAATTCATAAACTCGCTTTCTTTAGTTTGAATTCTTCATTACATTTTGTCGAATATTAGATAGGGACTTATCCCTTGTCCTCAATCACTCCATTATTTTTACTATACCACAAAAACAATGTTTTGTGTGGGAGAAGAGCCAACCTAAAGTGAGAGATAGAGTTACTAAGGTGATAGTGGGTAGCCCCTCTAAGATGCCCTTGATTTTTCACTTTGTGCTAGGGATTTTTACATGTATAAGAGACAGTTCGAGAGGTAACAAGCTCACACATGCCAACAAGTTATAAACTTGATTGCATAGGTGATGACCTTCCTTCTCCAAAGAGAATCCTATTAGTAGAATTTGTCCTGCAAACCATTTTTCTAATATTAATTGGAAGGGATTATTTATTCTCAAACAAACTAAAAAACGGAAACTCTATATTCAGATTTGTTCATCATTTTTGTTTGGGCTATAGCTTTCAATAGAAGTGTTAGATTGAAGTGATTAGTATGGCATTTGAAAGTAAAGGCAAAGAGCTTTCCAATGCATGGCGCTCAAATAATTCCAGGCAGTATTAATGTTGCCACAAAATTTCCAAATCACCCTCTCTAAACAACCCTAACAGGTTGCCATCTTTAGAATTAATGAGGCAATATAGCAACCATGTGTGAATATGTATTATATTTTTACTTTTCTATTTTGTATTTCTGATTTCAATACACTTTTTACATTATCGTTATTTCTTTTGGATGACTTGGTCTAAATTGATCATCGACTTACTTTATTGTATTTTATTGGAGGCTTTGTCAACTTTGATCACTATTTTAGCTCCATTACCAAATCTTCCTATCTCGCTCATTCTTTCTTAGTAGGCTATTGATTACCTTGTATCTTGCAATGGTCTTTTATATGTGTGTCATGACTACAACATCACTTGTTTTTTTCTCTCTAGGTTATGTTATTTTCAACATTTTTTAGGAGCTAAACTTGCACTCTCACATTGTAATCACCTTGATTGCACTCTTCTTTAGTCCCATTAACCTACTTTTGTGGTCATTTGTTGGACATCAATAATATTATCTTATCTCCCAATAACTTTGTACTCTATATATAGTAACACAAATCAGTATACAACATGTATGCAATTCTAGTAATCTCCTCTAACACTTACATACTTGTTATTTTTGTTTTTATTCTATGCAAATATTTTCTTACATTATTGGTATTGTCATCATATCAGTTCATTACATATTTGGAGCTACCAAAACCTTCTCTCCCTTTGTATGAGGATTACTTTAGTGTTAGGATTCATCAACGTAGCACCACATCAACTTATGAAACAATCTCACAAGCTTTTTGACGCATTATGGCTTTTTCTACAACCTTTCTCATTATTGTAACAGCCTTAAACAACTCCCTATAGGACTAAAAAGCACATTATCAATGAACTTTGGCCACTACTATGAGGTCAAGTGGATGAGAACCCCCTTACGACCTCATTGATTGATCCTAAAATGAATCCAGACGGCTCCCCATGAAATCTCTATTTAACCAAGAAACTCCCCAAGGCTCCAACTTTGCCCAAGTGTGTTGATGTTTATAACTAGAGCAAGCAATTATGCACAAGCCTAAGTGTCCAGGTGTGCAAAAGTTGCCAAATAGACCCTCAACCTTGGAAATTACTTTAGTGAATAAATTAATTTCTTTTATAAGACAAAAGTGAATTAATCTAATAAAATGTGAAGGATTTTGCATTAGTGAATTGGATGAATCTCAACAATCGATCCCAAGTGAGGTGAGATCTAATCTCAACCATCAATCACTTCGGAGATTAGGGTTGTGGATTCAACCATAGATCAAGCTTATAAAAGAAAGGTTAGGCTAAGAGAAAAGACACAACATTAAGTGAGCACAATATATTGAGAGGAAGCCATCTCAATGATTGGGTGGAGAAGGACATCCATTCAAACGTGTCAAGTCCAAGGAAGGCGTAAGAAGAAGCAAGGGAGATCTAGATCGGCTAAGAGATAGATCGAAGGACAGATCTCGAGTTTGATCAGTTCAATCAAGTCCAAGGTATTATTGTATAGGTAATTTCCTCAATGGGCCATTTTCCTAGTAAGGAAGCCTAAGTAGGTTTTGAAGTTATTTTTTATCAAGAACTGATTTGATTAGGCAGAAAAATTTTGTGTAATGTGAGATTGAAATTGATTGATTGATTTAATTTGCTTCCACTAAATGTTCATGTCAAAACTCTAGCTATGTTTTTATTCAGCGAATCTGTGATAAATCTACTAGGAAATAAATTGCCAAGTTACAGTGTTCAAAGGAAATTTAACATGGTATATGAGCGTCAACTCTGAGGAACCAATCTCAAAATCATCGGATGCCCAATTCGTACAAGTGCTCAGAGGCCAGATTTGGGCCAGCACTGCATGAGGAACAATTCTATTTTGACTTCGTTGTTTAAGTTTCATTAAGATCCCAGTTGTGCTTTTATTCAATAGATATGTGATAAATTTGCGGGGAAATAAATTGCCAAGTTAGTGAGTTCACAGGAAATTTAACAAAATGTTGGTCAAACAAATGCATAAGAAGTAACACCAATTACTAGACACCCTTGTCACTCAACAACATAAATTCCCAGCTAAAATGATGCATTTTTAGTTATGTCCAACAACTCATCACCCATCAACAATAGGGCTAGCACACCTTCCAAAAGTATTATTGTCATAAGTTACACAATAACTCCCTATATATTAGATATGGAATATGCGGATTTAGGGTTTTCGGTTGGAATGTCAGGACATGAAAGGAATGTTGTTTGTTTTTGCTGACTCTCTACCAACTTCCAGAGGCTTGGCGGCCAGTTTGGATTGTGGCGTGGCAGGCAAGATTTCTTCTGGAATGTTGGTGGATGAGTCTCTTCTGGCTTGGGATTAAGTTTGGAGATAGGATTTTTTCAGAATGCGATCGAGCTCTGTGGGTGCCGTCCTTTCTCTGGATCGCCAGGGGTTTCAAAAGGTTTCCTTCCAGGTCTATCTATTTTTCCAAGGGCTCTAGCAAATTGCACATTTTCTCCCTCAATGGGGCTTCCACTGGTTGAAGAATCTAGTGTTCCATGTTTGGGTGCCTCTGCGGTTTCAGGGGCAGATTGTGGATTTCAGGTTTTGTTGGGATCTAGTGGCTTTCCTGCTCAAGAGGCTTCACAAGTTGGGGAAGTTAAGGTACAAGATGGTTAGCTACTGGAGGTGGGAGCTACAAAGGAGACACAGATGGAAAATCCGGTTGGCCATGGATCGGAATGGGTTGAGGGTTCAAACTCTGGTTCTGAAGGGGTATTGAGTGCAACCCACTTATTTGGGTAAGAGATCAAAGACCAAGAGAAGGAAAGTGTGTTTTGCCAAAGTTAATGCAGCTACAAGTCGGTGAGCACTAGGGCTTGAGGTAATATTACATGAATTTGTGCAAATGGTCAACTTTGCGGCCATTGGAAGGACGCGAGGTCACTGGTTCAATGCAAAATTTCTTAAACACTGGATTTCGCTCTCTTGGGCAAATTTGAGCTCGACTCCGTTGGTATCAAATCTGGCTCAAGGCTGGTTTTTATTCTCCTTTCGAACTTTTGAAGATATTGAGTGGATTTTGGGCCGACACTAGAGCAAAGTTTCCACTCCTATCCTTCTAATGTGTTGGACGTTGTTTTTTTATGCTAATAGGGAGTGTATGAATGTGGCTCTTATGTGGGTAAGGTGACGAGGATTATCTGTGTCATATTGGACACGAGAAGCCCTTACTTGGATTGGGAATAAGTTGGGAGACTGTTTGGAGTCAGATATGTCATTTAAAGAGACTAGGGAGATGGCGGTGGCTCGAATTTTGGTGAAATAGATGTTGCGAACATCGGCATCTGGATAAAATCGGCGAGGGTCCGAAAAACCAAAAAAATAAGGAAAATATCGGTAAAAATTTGGCAAACATCGACAAAATTAAGATACCATAAAAATATCTTTAAAAATGGGTAAACATCGGCAAGGCCAAAAAATCGTGATTTCGAGATAATATTGGGATGTTATCGAGATGTTCGCAACACTGTCAAATATTGATATGAGCAAGGGTCTAGTAGCAAAGGCCAAGTTTATTCACCCTTAGCTTCCTTTACATAAGCAGATTTTTTTATTATGAGGGGGTACTTTTCCATTGTCGGAGGTGCCATCAGGTTGGTCATTTGGTCAAAGAATGTCATCTTCCTTTTCGTGGTCATAGGAGGGCGCTTGATACTTCAGGGAAGAATGATGGGAGGCCAGCTCCGCTTGAGGCATAGTAGGGTTTGGGGGCATGAAGTGATGCTCTCGAGGATGCAATTAAATTGCCTCGGGTTCTAGGCATGAGTTCGATGTTGGAGGAGGTCACGGCTCAACCTGATCAAGAAATGATTGATGGAACTTTGATTGGCCATGCAGGCTCCATGGGTGGTAGAATTGAATGGAGCCTCCATTGGGTACTTCCCTTTCTCCTTCTTTTATTTACCATGTTATTTTAGATGTTGGGGATGTAACAAACAGGAAGGGAGTCTCCCCTATCACATCTAGTCATTCTCTGGTTCAGTGTTCTTGTCCTATGGCTCCGCCATCCATCCCCCCATCCATTGTTTCATTATCGAGTGGGTCTACATTGGACCCGAAGGACTCTACCTCACACTATAACTTGTAGCCTCGCATACAAGCTCAGGTCAAAACCCCTTGAGGTGGGTTGGAGATGGTTGCTTCAACTGGTTGTAGGGGGAAGGGAAGAGGTCATCGGTGCTTTTTGTCAAAGGCACAGAATAAAGCTCAATTTGACATTGCTTATGGGAATATTGACATGGTGCTTAGAGTAGAAAAAGCCTCTTAAGGGGTTTCCTCGTGATCTTTCTCTCTTTCAATTGTTAGGATCTAGCCAACCCATCCAAAAAACTAGCACTTTCCCCCCATCCATTGTTTCATTATCGAGTGGGTCTACATTGGACCCGGAGGACTCTGCCTCACACTATAACTTGTAGCCTCGCATACAAGCTCAGGTCAAAACTACTTCAGGTGGGTTGGGGATGGTTGCTTCAACTGGTTGTAGGGGGAAGGGAAGAGGTCGTCGGTGCTTCTTGTCAAAGGCACATAATAAAGCTCAATTTGACGTTGCCTATGGGAATATTGACAAGGTGCTTAGAGTAGCAAAAGCCTCTTGAGGGGTTTCCTCATGATCTTTCTCTCTTTCAATTGTCAGGGTCTAGCCAACCCATCCAAAAAACTAGCACTTCGTAGGTTAGTAGATGTGTGTTGTGTTGATATCATCCTCCTTCAAGAGACTCTGGGGGATGTGAAGATGGTTACTAAATCTTTGGGTTCTTTGTTCAATAATTGGCAGTTCATAGGTTTAGATGCCAGAGGTCGATCGCGATGTGTTAATTTTAGGTATGTTCTATGTTAGAGCAATTTATTTCAATTTTCACAATTAGCTCAATATCTTTTCAAATTAGCAATCACAACATCATTAAAGTAAACTGCGGATAGAACATAAAATATAAATCGCAGAAGACAAGCCAAGACAAGAGGACACAAGATGTGGTGCTAGCCAGGGACAAACCCCAATGTGGGAAACCTTTGATCAATTCTTCTTATATGTTCTTCAATAGTTCAGCAGAGAGAGAGAGAGAGAGATAGTACATTTACAACTGAAGTCAACACTTTGACTTATCTAGATGAGAGCATAGATCATCTCTAAGAAGATGATACATGAGATCAGTTGAAGACATGCTGCTTCAACTGATTCTCCACGGTGAATCCTTCACCTATCATCGTGTTGCATCTCGTCATCATGCTGCACCTCACCATGTTGCACCATGCTAGACCCAACATCACAATGTTGAACCTCATGACTGTTGCACCTAATGATGTATTGTTGTCCCATGTGTCGTGATTGAACCATGTTGTCCATGTTTGATGTCCCATTGCTTGCTTGTTGTCCCTTTGCATGCTTGCTGTACCATTGCATGCCTGGTGTACTTGTTGTTAAGTACCATACAGTTGTCCCAATGTTATTTTGTTGTCCCTTGCATGTTGTTGTACCATTGCGCTATACTTGCAGCACCATGAACTTGCTATATCATACTGTTGCACCTCATCGTTGTGTTGCCCCTCATTATGCTATGATGCACTTCTTCACTATACCCATCATGCTGCAGCATTCATCAACACGTTGCTGCAATATATCATCATCATTGTTGCTTCCATCATCATGTTGTTTCAATGTATCATCATCATTGCTGCTTCCATCATCATGCTGCTTCAATGTATCATCATCATTGCTGCTTCAATGTATCATCATTACTGTTTTGGGGCTTCTCTGTTTGCCGCATTGCATGACTGGTTAGGGCATTCTAACAGGAATCCTAACAGCCTTCAAAATGTGGCCAAAATAGCCCTCCACAATTGCGGTTGCCTTTCTAGGAGGGGAGGAAAGCCTTGGCTGCAATGCTCAGTTGTTCCAACCCCTATTCCACCCTTCGGCCTCCTCTTATCTACTGCGGCTTGCTATAGCAAGCTATCCCTTAGCTGCAGCAGCCTTTCTAAGGGATATTCCTTCACCTAACTACCCCAAAACATTCCCCCTGCCTCTCAACCTCAAGATATGGACTGCGACCCTCTTCAACAACTCCTCAGCCTCCTGGAATAGCCTCCTAACTCCACGTTGTTCTCTTCTACGCTTGCTATGGCTAGGGTATATCCATACCACCCCTTAGGGAAGCGTATAGGCTTCCTTTTGACAGCGTATTAAGGTCTCTCCTTAGACCCTTCATGACTACGTATTATACTTCTTCATAGGGCAACGTAGGGCTTCTCCATAGGGCAGCGTAGGGCCTCTCCATAGGACAGTGTTAGGGTCTATTGTTAGGCCTCCTTCACCATGCTAGATCTCCCTTTCCTCTTGTGTCTAGGGCTTCTTCATAGGGAAGCGTAGAGCCTAGGGCACTCCCTCTAGATTAGGGTAGCGTTATCCCTTAGGATCTCTCCTCCTACTAAAACCCAAAGACAAGTAGAGAGGAAGAGATCTCAAGTGTGTGTTGAAATGACTTGAAGGCCACCTCTATTTATACTAAAACGTTGAGCACAAGTGGGGTTTATTTGGTTGTTGGCCGACCTTGACGGATTGTCCCATAACACAAATAAATTCATATCTCCATGAATACTTATCGGAATCGGATGATCTTTAGATCAATCCTACACCTCTCGATGAGAGCGATCCAAGAAAAATATTAGCTACCATTAATAAGATGACCCACATGGAGTTTGGCCCTAGTTGCAATTTTAACACGACGCCTAGCCGTAGGTTGGAACTCGCAGAGAATAAAGTTGGCAAACTCTTTGGGGCTTGAGTCGGCCCTTGGTATGGAAATCGTTTTGGACAAATTGGGGAAGAAATTGAAAGTAATCAATATTTACAGTCCATATCTAGAGAGGCACATATTTTGGGAGGCCCTGTTCTGGAAGGATTATGTGCTGGGGGACAATGTTATTATTAGGGAGACTTGAATTCCTCCCTAGGAGCTTCTAAGGGTTGGGACCCAAAGGCTCGTCCAGACAACTTGTCTAATTTTTTTCACCCACTTGCTAGCAACTCAGAACTTAGTGGAAGTGGACCTTATCAAATTAAAGCCAACCTGGAGGAACAAGGGTATGGGTGAGGCTAGGATAGCTAAACAGCTGGATAGGTTCCTCTTAGCAAAATGGCTAGTGGATGAACTCCCTTTGGTGCGTCAATGCATTAGAACTAGAGGCGAGTCGAACCACTACCCTATTGTGTTGGAGCTCAAAGGGGCAAGGAAAAAGCCTCCAAGCCCTTTCAAATTTAATTTACATGGTTAAAGGATAAATATTTTTTGGAGCTTGTTCGATCTTCATGGCAACTTGTCAGTGAAGCTTAGGGGGACTAAGTGGTTGTTCAATTTGCAGCAAATCTTCAAAAGGTAAAACAAGCCACCATTCCATGGGCAATAGTTAAGAGATCCAGAGACGATCAAGAGTTAAGTGGAAGAGGATCTACTTGCCCTCTGTGATGCAGAGGAGGGGGGTTTTCTATCGGAGGAATCTAATGCTAGAAGGTTGGCTCTTGAAATCAAAAAGAGGAAATTGCTCAAGGGCAAGGAGGCTCTATGGAGACTCAAAAGTAGAGCAGTGAGGCTTGATTGCGAAGATGAAAACAATAAGTTTTTCTAGAATTATGTGAAGGGAAGGGAGGTGAGTAATACAAGGTTTCTTCTTTTGATGATCTTGTTTCTCTTAGGAAAGCTCATTTCAGAGAGCTCTTCGAGGCTCCAAATGAAGCATCCATTAGGGAAGTGGTAAGGCTGGCACAACTTTTTCCAAGGTTTGTGATTGAAAAAGATAATGTTAATCTGGTGGTGGAGATCATTGAAGAGGAATTTAATGGAGTTCTTCACAACTTTCAAAAGGATAAAAGTCCAAGCCAAATGGATGGTCGGTTGAATTTTTCTTGGGTTTCTATGATCTATTAGGCCAATATCTTCTAAGAGTGGTGGAGGAATCTAGAGTAAATGGGCAGATAGTAATTTCTTTCAATTCTACCTTCATCGTGCTCATTCCTAAGGTGGATCACCCAAACACTTATAATGATTTTAGGCCTATATCGCTATGCAATTGCGTTTACAAGATTATCACAAAAGTTATTGCAAGAAGGCTCAAGCCCATTCTCTCCAAGTTGATTTCAAAAGAACAATTTGGGTTTTTGGAAGGTAGGCAAATCCATGAAGCCATTGGACTTGCTCAAGAAGGACTCCACAGTATCAAGACTCGTCATCTAAAAGGAGCAGTTTTAATGATTGATTTATTAAAGGCATATGACAAGGTAAGTTGGTTGTACATGTGCTTGCTCTTGACTCACTTGGGGTTTGAGGTTTCTTTTATTACCTGGATTATAAGTTGTCTCTTGTCAGTCTCCTTTGTTGTTCTGATAAATGGGTTGGCCTTGATTTTTTTCCATCCACAAAAAAGCCTAAAAAGAGGTTTCTCCCTTTCACCCCTCCTTTCCCTTTTGGCTACTAAAGGTCTCAATAAGGTGTTGGGAGTTGCAAAGAGGAGAGGTTCTTAGAGGTATTGCGGTAGCAAACAATTTAACAATCTCCCACTTGTTCTTTGTGGATACGTCCTCACCTTTTTCGATGGCTCTCGGAATGATGTGGAGACAATTTCATCAGCTTTGGCTTTATTTGGGAAGGAAATTGTTATGATAGTGGTGAACATTGACAAATCGATACTATCAGGCCACCTACTATTGAAGCCTGAATTGCAACGGTTACAAACTCCTTTTTTGTATGTCGTAGTGCCTTTTGATGAGAGTTTGAGGTACTTGGGTTTTCATCTCAAACCAAACTCCTACAAGAAGGCAAATTGGTTCTGGCTAGTAGCAAAGTTGAAGAAGAGGCTAAAGGCCTAGAGTTTGAAGTGGTTGTCCAAAGTTGGACGTTTGGTTTTTGGTCAAATCAATCTTAGAGGCCATTCCTGTTTATTGGATGTCTTTAGCATGGATACCAAAGGGCATTCTGGAAAAGCTCCGCAAAATTGGCATGCGCTTCTTGTGGTCTAGATCGAAAGATCACTTCGTCACGCCATGGGTCAAGTGGGATAGGATCTTTGTTCCTAAGGCATGGGGTGGCTAAGATTTAAAGATTGCCTATGTTCGCAAAAGCATTGGCTACAAAGGCAAGTTGGAGGTTATTAACCACCCAAAGTTTATGAACGATGGTAGTGACTAAGAAATATCTCCCCTGCTTCTTTCCTTGATTGGGTTCGTTCAACAAATTAGACTCGTTAGGGTATATTCATTATTTAAAAAGTAGTTGTCTCATCCTTCCCTGTTATTGCAGACGGCCTCTAATGGAGTGTGGGAAACGACGAGCAACTCAGGATCGATGCGGACCACTGGTTTAGATGTGGAGAAAATTATAGATTGCCTCAGGGGTTGGTTGTGTATCTAAATGTCAAATGCCACTTCACCTTGAGTCAGATTTCGGATGAAGCCAACACAAGCCTCTGGGCGCATGCCATAGGGATGGAAGGATGATCTTCGATTAGAATTGGAGCCAAGGCATCGTGAGTCTTGATGGTGTACACAAAAGCTCTAAAAGCATCTCATATCTGACTAATAGAGCGTGAGGATGAACTTCAATGGACGTTCTCCCCCTCCGGTGAGTACATGCCAAAAGAAGGATATGCTAAGATATGTGAAGAAAGCTTTCAAGGAGAGTCGAAGTGGTGGTGGAAGCGCCTTTGGAAACTCAAATGCCCCACAAAAAAAATGACTTTTCATGTGGTGCATTTTGAAAGGAAAGGCCCTTACCTGGGAAGTGCTCAGGAAGAGACTAGTTGAGGGACCTAGTTGGTGTGTATTATGCAAATTTGTTGAAGAAACTACCCATCATTTAATCAAGGATTTATTAAACATTAGCTAAATTTAACAAGGATTTGGATGAGTCAATCTATCGAGGCAGCTTGGAAAAATTGGTTTGAGGATGTTTCATTAAAATCTTTTAGGACCATTCCTGTTATTATTATTTGGGGTATTTGGATTACCAGGAATAATGGCATTTTCCAGGAAGTTCCACCCTCAGCTGAAAGGATGGCATCTCAATGTATTGTTGTTTTCACTCTTTTACCTATAAAGACTTCTACAATTCCACACAGGTCTATTGTTCCGGAAGTAATTGATAAGGATAAGCCGTGGGTCCTCTCAAGGTGATAAAAGGCAGTGTGGAAGGGGGGTTGTGATACATTTGTAAGAAAATCATTATTTCATGATAAAATTGACAACTAGGGAGAAACTTCATGTGGGTCATCTTATTCATCGTTGATAATCTGTTCATTAGATTCCTCTTGTCGAGAGGTGTAGGATTGATATAAAGATCATCCGATTCCGATAAGTATGCATGGAGATATGAATTTATTTTGATTATGGAATTATTATCAAGCCGACCTACAACTCATGTAGGCACAGAAGCCCAACAGTCGCATCTATTCAAACACCAACGTTGTGTATAAATATAGGAGGACTTTTCCTCATTTGGACTCACTCATCTCATCACATCTCTCTCTCTACTGCGCAGAAAAGAGTCTCTTCTCTACTGAGCAGAAAAGGGTCTCTCCCTCACACATGTGAAGCCGGAAGCTGCTGAAACTAACGCTACCACTGCAGAAGTAAAGTTTGACCTACGTGGACTAGAAGATCTCCTCATCTGAACTGCGTTGTAGGTTCATCTCAACCTCCTCTGAAAGCCGCAACTTTTGGTGGTGGAATCAAGTCAATCTGACGAACGGTTTGCAAGATATCGACTGCCCTAGTTTGAAGGAAGCTGTTGAAACTAAAGCTGCAACTGTAGAAGTGAAGTTTGACCTGCGTGGATTAGAAGATCTCCTCATCTAAATTGTGTTGTAGGTTCATCTGAACCTCCTCTGAAAGCCGCAACTTTTGGTGGTGGAATTAAGTCGATCCGACAGTCGGTTTGTGAGATATCGTCTACCCTAGTTTGATGATGAAGCAACTAATGCTGATGCTACTGATCTAGGGTTTGCTACTGCTAATATAAATCAGATTTATTGTACTATTTCTCTCTGCTGAATTATTGAAGATAAAAGAAGATTCGATCAAAGGGTTTCCCCACACATTGTGGGGTTTGTCCCTGGCTAGCCGCCACATCTTGTGTCTCTTGTCTCGGCTTGTTTTCTGTCGATCGTTTAATGTTCTATTTGCACTTTACTTTATGTACATCTGATTGCTAATCTGTGGAATGTAATAAAGAAAAGAAGTAAATTGTTATAAGCATAGAACATACCATAACTTAACATGGTATCAGAGCTGAGGTGAAGACAAAACCCGAGCAAGAGCAAGAGCAATCACCAAAGAGAAGATTGGCAACGCTATCCTAAAAGAACGATGGGTCCTCAACACTCTTTCCTGTCGAAGACAAGCTGCGTGAGAAAGCTGACTATCACGGTTGGAAGATGTCTATCGATCTAACCCTTGAAGATCAAGGAGTGTTGGATTATGTGAGAGGCAATATTATTGAGCCTCCATCAAAGACATCCGTTGCTACCAGGTACAAATGGAAAACTAGAGAAATCAAAACAAAGAAGATCATCCGGGACTCTATCAACAAGCACTTGGTGGCCTACATCTCTGATCTAAACACCTCCAAGGAAATCTACGATAGACTGGTGAGTTTATTTAAAGTTAATGATGCAAATCAAGTTTTGTTTCTTAGAAATAAGCTGAGGGAAATCAAGAAGGGTAAAGATGAGAGTATGCAAGCATACTTCTTAAGAATCACCGAGATCATGAATGATCTCCTATCCATTGGGGAGGCTATTACTGACAGGGAAATGGCACTCACGACTCTTGGAGGATTACCATCTGAATGGTACGTGTTCAGGACTACTCTTCTGAACAATCATGTAATTCCTGGTTTCAAAGAATTAATGGCTAGATGCATTCAAGAAGAAACAAGGGTAGAAGAGTAAGAAATGCCCATGCCTAAAGGTCCTCCTGCTGTCTTTTCTTCTCATGCTAAGAAAAGAAATAATTCCGGGACTAAATCAAAAGGAAAGCCTGGACCTAAGGTTGGAAGAAAAGG
Source organism: Pinus taeda (assembly GCA_000404065.3). Lineage (NCBI taxonomy): Eukaryota > Viridiplantae > Streptophyta > Pinopsida > Pinales > Pinaceae > Pinus > Pinus taeda. The sequence continues at coordinate 95,007 of APFE031235673.1, read as the reverse complement.
ACAATGTTACATCTGCGATAAAGCAGGTCACTATGCAAGGGAGTGCCTTGATAGAAAGGACTCACACCGGGACGATGATCAACATCCCTCTAATGGCAATCAAAGGAATGTAAAAAATTTTCATTTCCCACCCAGGTTTTCAGTTTCACCTTATTTCTCCAAAATAGTTAAACGCCCTTTCCCATATCCATACCTTCAACAACTGGAAAATAAATTTTGCTGAAAACACAAATTCTGGAAATATTACAGAATGCTGGAAAATGCAGAAACAAAAATCAGCACATACAAACAGCCATTCAACACATTTAAACTTAGTGATTTTTTGTCAAGGTGACCCTGGAAAAACCCCCTACAACTCTTGGGGAAAACCAGTTCGAAAGCTCCTTCTTATTTCTGGAAAATGCTTTTACAGTGAGAGAAATATTCAGCAAAAAAATCAGCAAGCAAACTTTTACAACTTATCTCGTTTTCCATGCCTCAGCCAACTGGAAAAACTTGCAAACAGCAAAACAAAACAGCAATAAATGATGTACGGCCTCCTCGATTTTTGTGCCCAAATTTCAGCCTTAAATGTTGTTGTACGGACTGCCTAGAAAAGCGTGCAAGCTACCATAAATGTTGTACGGTTTCCTCGATTTCTATGCAGAAAAACAGCAGTACAGCTATACGGATTTTTGCTCCTCGATTTCTGTGCACTTGATGTACGGATTTCTAGAAAATCGTGCCCAATATCTACCTTTCACTGTATGCTAACTTAGCTGTACGAACTTGCTAAAATGCTGCCTTGGAATGTGTGCCAAGCTGCTGCCTCCTTCTCCTCCTTGTCCAGAAATCTCCCTTGCTCTCTTCCTCTCCTTCTCTCAATCTGCTCATGAAAGAGTGAATGACCTTTTCCTCCTTTCCCTCCTTTAATCTAACCCTAAGTGACTTTTGGGAAATCCCTAAATCCAATCGCTGAAATAGATTGAGATCTAGGGCTGAGATTAAATACTCATTTAAATCTCACTTTCTATTTTTTAATTCACCCCACTTTAATAAAGACCCACTTAGTCATTTATTTCCAAAGTCACTTTTCCTTTCTAATTTTACATTGACTTTATTAAAGTCACTTTAAAAATTAGACTTTAGTAACTTTATCACTTAAAGTCACTTTTAAATTAGATTTGACTTTATAAAAATTATAAAGTCACTTTAGGAGAAAAATTAAATTCTTTTGGACACTTTCCCTAGGCCAAAGATCAAAGCCTAAGGGAACCACCTGTCCTCCGGTACCAAATTTCAACACTCCCTCTTACGAGGAAGGTGTTCCTCACCGCACCCATCTTGTCTCTGAAGTAAACATGCTTGCCCCGTGGTAAGGCTTTGGTAAGAATGTCTGCTACCTGCTCATCAGTGGAAATATACTCAAGCTTCACAGCTCCCTTCTGAACATAGTTTCTGATGAAATGATATCTGATTCCGATATGCTTTGACCCGTCATGAAATACTGGATTCTCCGTGAGTTTAATGCAACTCTGATTATCTCAGTAGATCACTGAAGGTCTCAACGGCTGACCAAATAAGCCAAACAACATTTTGCGAAGCCAGATGGCCTCACAACTAGCTAGACTGGCTACCATATACTCTGCTTCCGCTGAACTCAGTGCTACTGACTGCTGCTTCCGGCTGAACCATGACACTACTGTTGAACCCAACCCAAAACAACACCTTGAAGTGTTCTTCCTATCAGAAACACAACCTGCCCAATTAGAATCAGTATAACCTGCCAATCTCACTCCATCCCTCTGCCTATAATCCAGACCATAATCCACTTTCCCCTGCAAGTACCGCAAAATGTGCTTTACGACCACCCAGTGAACCTTCCTATGCTCACACATAAACTGACTCATCGTGTTGACTGCAAAACAAATATCTGGTCTAGTGTTGACCAAATACATCAAGGAACCAATCAGCTACCTGTACAATGTGGGATCCACCAACTCGGAATCCGAAACATGAAGCTTCTTCCAGTTGGTGATCATCGGTGTCTACATGGGTTTACAATCCTCCATGTGGAATCTACCAAGGATGTCCACAATATACTTCCCCTGCCCCAGGAAGAAATGCCCCTCCTCCTGCCACACCTCCAAACCCAAGAAGTAATGCATCAAGCCGATGTCTTTTATCTCAAACTCCGCCGCAAGATCTCTCTTGCAGTGCTCTATGAGTCTCTCTGCACCTGTAACGATCAAGTCATCCACATACAGCACCAGAATGAGAGGCTCCTCACCTATCACAATATAGTAAAGGTTCGGATCTGCCTCACTCTTTGTGAAACCCATCCCTTGCATGTATCTATCCTGGAGTACCAAGCTCTGGGAGCTTGCTTCAGGCCATAAAGGGCCTTCTTCAGTCTGCACACATGGAACTCCTTCCCATGCACCTCAAAGCCCTGTGGCTGCTCAATGTACACCAACTCCTATATGAAGCCATTGAGAAATGCAGCCTTCACATCCATCTGGTGGATCTTCCAACCCATCTCTACTGCTATCGATATAATGGAGCGGATCGAAGTATATTGAGCCACGGGAGCGAAGGTCTCCTCATAATCAACTCCTTCTACCTGGGAGAACCCTCCAGCCACAAACCTCGCTTTGAATTTTTCAATGCTGCCATCTGCAGCATGCTTTACCTTGTAAAGCCATCTGGAAGTAACCACGGATTTGCCCTCAGGCGTCGGCACCACCTCCCAAACATCATTCTTCATGATAGAAGAATACTCCTCCTGCATGGCCTCTCTCTTGACCTACTGGTTAGCTGCCTCCTCATAGCTAGAAGGCTCAGTGTCAAGGATGCTGGTAGCCATTTTCATATAGCTACAAAACCTCTCAGGTGGTTTACTCTCTCTGACCGGCCTCTTAGGCTCAGGAACAGATGTGGCATCTCTCAAGGTGTCCTGAAGCCACTTGGGCTTCCTCTTCCCTGAGCATGCTTCTCCCATAGGAGAATGAAACTCCTCCTCCTCATCACCATCAGTAGCCTAAACTCCTAACTATCTGTCTGTTGTCCTCCTGCTTGCACCTGAACCTGTAGAAGCTGAGGTACTGTGTGAACTATCCATCAGTGGACTCCCTAGTGAACTGCTCTATGACCTGCTTGGAGCACCACCCCTCTGGCTCGATGAGCCACTGCTCACTGATAGACCTGACATCCTCATAGATGTACCTCCAAATCCTCCTGATTCTCCTGATCCCTGCCCACTGGATCCCTGCGACTGACTCAACTACTGCTGAGGGTCTGGCTGATCCAGATACTCCAACTCCCGTGATCTCCTAAAGGCCCTGTCC
>APFE031235673.1:58928-78709 GCA_000404065.3 Pinus taeda | reverse complement strand
TTGGAGCGAACAATCCACGTAACAAATCCTTCTAGAAAACTCTAGAATTAACCCAAGATGAGTTTTTTAAGATAAAAATTGTGCCTTTTGACTTTAACAGGGGTACACACCCTCCCCTTTACATACAGAGCGTATAAGTACGCAGATATCCTGAACAAAAGGTGTGGGCCTGCAGGCAAAAGTGAGAGAAAGTGCAGAACCAGAGTTACATTGCTTTTTTGATGTCTTTCTCTTATTTCTAAAGCTTGTTTTGAAGAGCTGAGGTTTGAGACTTGCTTAAGAAGCTGGTATAGGTGGTGATAGACCCATACCGACTGCAAATAATCAAGGTGACAATATTTTTGTGTAACGGGGTCCTCAACCCAAAGCCCTAGGGTGGTTTCACCCATAACATCAGCTCATCAAGTAGAGTAAGGATGGGGGGAGACCTTAACAAGTATGTCAGAGGTATATATAAAATATTCTTCTTTGAAGGGACAACCTCTTCTACTCTCAATAATTCAGGGTCCCTATTCTACCTCATGAAATAAATGAGTGCCTATCCACAGTTCTTTGAAAAATGGAAAAATGAAAAATAAATATAACAAATAAAGGGCGAAAGAAGAGAAAGGATTCCTACACAAAGAGGTGAAGAAAGTAACTCCATCGGGGTACTTTCTAGACTCACTAGCAGCAAAGAAATGCTTGTGTTCCTAAGGTGACTCCGTCAGGGTACTTTCCACCCCTCCTGGTAGCGGAGAAACACCAAAGATGAAACTAAAACTCTGACATTATTTTACTTGTGCATATATATACCCCTCATCCCTAATCAGAACAACTCAGTTTGACTTAGCTTGGTATGTGTGTTTCTGATAAAGGGAATGGTAGGGACTATATATTTAACTTAATCTTAGTGAAGATGTTATAACGATCGAAGGACTGAAAAATAATTCTAAAAGAGTTAGACTCATTTTGCATGAGACAAGGTCCATATAGAGATCTGGAGTTCTACTAGTGTGTCGCCAATGTTGTAGCAGCTACAACCACCCTCCAAAATTTTTCCTATGCTTCATTTTCGAGCCTCCCTTCTAAATCACAACATCTCATCTTACACTTATCTAGGTACTTATGTTTTTATTGAGCCTCATCCTTTGCATATTAGCTTGTACCTTCTTACTTGGTTTATTATCTAACCTACAAGTTGATATCTTGACTTGGTCTTGATCCAGTTTCAGGCTTGCCTTAGATAACTACGCAATCCTTGAAGGAAACTAGCCTTACTCCCAGGAATTGCATGGTCCAAGATAACAGTGAGCCTTGAGCCCAAGAATTGTGAAGCACTAGGTGATAGCCAACCTTGAGCTAGGAAATTGCACAGAACATGAGGGGAAGCCCAGATCCACTCAACTCAGAAATTGCGTAGAAGCCTTTCTACTCAAAATTTGCTCAGTGCATGAACCAGAGAGTTGCTCAGTTCTTCCCAAAACTATGCAATCTCTCCAGGAAATGCATGGAAGTTTTCCAGAAAAAATCAAAGAGCGAGGAGCATTCCTAGGAAGTAGGGATCTATTATTAGTTTCCTGAAGGTGGCACATTTCTATCCTTAAAATTTTCTACCAAGTGTCGCTTTTGTCCTCGATCTCAGTCATGTGTGTCATAAATTCCAATTTTCTCAATTAGATGGGATGGATGCCTCTAGAGCTCATTTTAAAATTTGATCATAAAGCTCTAGCATTGTTGAGGAGATCAAGGAGCCTTCGGATCATGTCATCACTTTTCTAGAGTAGAGGGTTGAGTTCTTAGAGTTCATAGCATCAATGTGCGAAGCCATAGAGGTAGATGGTATAGGTTCAAGTTCTATGTACGTATGTTGCTTCTATGTGGGTCATGGGGATATGTTTTGCTATGGGGTTGAATGGTTTTATCAGCATGCCCTATTAGTTGACCAGCTATAATTCTATTGTCATCCATTTGGAATATAATATTGTTATCAATCTCTTTTCTATTCCTTTCTTGTAGAGGGAAGTTTTTCGATTAATTATTTGCCAATTTTCTGTCAGTTTTTGTTGTTTAGCTTGTGTGAGTGTTGTTTCACTTGTTTCTATGAATGACTATTGTTATATTAACTTGTTTTATCCTATATAAGAGTTGTTTAAAATTTTGCATTATCTTTCCCAAGTGTTGTAGGTGTTACCATGTTTTTGCACCAACGGTCGTTGTTGTGGCGACTCTCTTCACATGCTTCATTTTCCTTCAGTTTAATCAATTGTTGCACTTGTTTCACGTGCATGCATCAACACTTAGTTAGATCTAGACCCAACATCACATCACATTTCAAATCTTCTTTATTTTCACACTCCCCATGGGTAGATTTGGGCTCCTCTTGCCCAGATCTCACACTTCATTACGTGCACTATGCAATCTGGGAGCTCAAGGCCTCTACCTTGGCTTCTGGAATTGTGGAGATATTGTCTTGGCCTAGCTCCAACTGTGCACTATGCAGTTCCAAGAGCCAATCTCCCAGCTTGGCTACTAAGACTTCGAAATGTGTAGTCTCTCCCAGGCTATGGCCCTGATTGAACTCTGCATTGCGCAGTTCAGTCATCAAGCTTCCACACTAACTACTGGGACTGCGCAGTGTGCAGTTCCCACAGTTAGTCATTCACCCCTCTCAGACAAAATTGTGTAATCCCTCTCATGAGATGCCCTAGTTTTTACTTGATCATGCTACGAAGTCAGATTTGTAAGAGCTAATGTTTTCTTTCCATGAGTGCCCTTTTTGTCCCATAGGTACCACACGTGTGAAGCACTTCTCTCTAGCAATAATTTTACTATGGCACCAAAGAGAGTTACTTCAAGATAGACCATTGAAATCAGCATTGGGGAAGTAGTTGAGCAATGGCCAATTTAATCACCAATATATGTAGGCACTCATTTTTCCATAGAAAAGGAGTCAACACTAACATGGTAGCAAGTCCAGCAACAGTGGTAGAAGGCAATAATCTAGTACAAGATCAGGGAAAGAGGAAGTTGCTGACATAATAAAGGGAGAACAAAGTTGTAGAATGAAAGTGGATTCAATCTTCATGCAGGTAGCTTTGGCAATAGAAGAAAAAGGAAGCAGAGGACACAAACATCAGAGTAGAGGAAGCGAGAAAAGAGGAACTTGCAGGTAGTATAACTGATATCACAGCAAGAAAAACAATAACCAAAGGAAGGACGAGAGCTGAGGAGGAAAGAAAAGGAAGAGAATCAGAATCAGGATGAAGAACAAAGGAAAGGAAAAATGACAGAGAAAACAACGCCAATACAAGTCGATGAGCTGGAACATCTAGCAATTGAGAAAGAGAGTGAACAGATGTGGGTTCCCTCACTAATTCTAAACACAAGAACAAATTATGACTAGAGATTGATGAGTACATGCAGAAGATAAGACAAGAATCCACCAGGGAAGACTTAGAGTTGAACGCACACAACATGCAGAAGTACATTGGTGGTCCTGTCAAGGTCAACACCATGTTTCTCATGCTTCAGAATGATTTGGATACAGGTTCTAAGACCATATACATGGATGACATGGAGGCAGGAGTCCGCTTTAAGGAAGACACCATCAAGGAGTTGGGGACACCATCATGCAGTACCAAGCTTGGCATCAATATGTGACCAAGAAGCATCAAGTGGAGGTTGTCGAGTTGGTCTTTCCCCAAACTTCAAAGTCATGGTGTTTTCTATTGTTAGGCTGTCTCTAGCCTATTTTGTCTCACAAGGTTACATCTAGAAAATGTAATATTATTTGTAAATATGTTGTATGTGAAATTCCAAGTGTCATTAGTGGAATGTGAAAGGTCATCACGCTATGTAATGAGTTATTTGTAAAGAAGTTGAAGAGTCATGAGTGAATTCAAAGAGTCACAAAGGGGAATGTCAAGGGTCACCCCACCCTTTGTTATAAATAGAACCTCATAACTCGTAGAACAGGCTTTTGGGAGCCAATATTTTGGCTAGGCTTAGGCTTAGAAAAGGCTTTGGAGTATTGTGATGAGCCTTGGCTTCTCCATAGCATAGAGTGAGTATACTTCTTTGGAGGAGCAGGTGTTCTTGACTATAATGTTCCACTATTGGGGCTAGTGGTCGTCAATGGTATATGTATGGATGGAACTTTCACTTATAATAATAATAACAGAGCCAACACGCTTTCAGGCATATGTTGTTATTGTAGTTGGACTATTCTGGCTGCTTTAGCAATGTATGTTGTTTAACTTACACATTATCTTATGAACTACTTTGTATGTAATTGTACGAATCTTGTTGAATGTGTGTTGTTGGACTAACCTGTCACTTTAATTTGTGGACTATTCTGCATTTTAGCTTGTGACTCCATTTCGATCGTGTGTTCCTTTCAAGTTGCATACTATTATAGGTTTCTAAGGGACACACTTCATTTTCCCCTTCGTCTGGTAGAACCTTCATGCATCGTACTTGACTCTCTGTAGGGTCACACACTTTCTCTCACCCAAAGTTATCTTACTTATCTCTGCGCACTATCGCGGTCAGGGCATCACACTACCACCCACTGTTGGGACTCCTACTCCAAACGGTTTGAGGTCTAGTTGGGACTTCATATCAAGGAGATCCCTTGAATGTTGGCGGGTCCAACACCGTCAACGGGATACTAAATCCTTTAGGGGAGCTACACAATATAAATTTCCAATTTTGACTCTTTTCACAGAACCTGTTACGACTCGAGGGTCCATTAGCAAAAAGAGTACTTATTCAGAAGTTAGTAGGGTGGTTAACTTATAAGCTAATTTTATATTTGGGAAAGGATATTTGGAGCTAATACTTGGATCAAGCATGCAATTAAATAATGATCGATGACATGAATTCTACAATCCTTTAAAATTTGTATGTAATTTTGAAATTTGTAGAATTATTTTATTATTCTTGAGAATTTGGAAAATGGTTTAATGAACCTTTAGAATAAGATCTAGAAATAGCCTAACCCCTATGAAAATCCCATAATGAATAATTTCTTTTGAAAAATTAAGGAAAGCAAATTTATTTTTATTTTATTTTGTACAAGATAGAGCCTTGTACACTCTTCAATGGTGCAATATATGTGCATGCATGGCATACACACTCAAATCCACCATGCATTTTCCTTCATGCATAGGACTTTCAATATACATGCGCGAAATGCCATTTAGGTGAATATCTCAGGAATCATGCAAAAAAAATAGTTGATATTTGGCTAGAGATAGAAAAGATTATATGTGATGTTCTTATGTATTAAATTGTTACTTTTCTAGAAATTAATGATTGACAAATAAGCATGATTTAGATATTTATCAAAGAATATTGTACTTATGTAAGATTAAAAATATTTCTCTTGAATCCTAACCTATGGAGTGGATTACTTGCACTGAAATATTGAGTTCTCTAATTTGTACATTTACAAGTTTCATCATGATATGAGTATATTGTTGTTCTAATTAAGAAAGGAAAGGTAGAATTGTTATGTTTGAATATATAGAAAAAGAGCATGGAAAAGGGGCTTTTAGTTGCATCAAAAGTAATGGTGGATTTGTTATTCTAGTTGAATGTTATTTGGGGTTTATATGTTTCTTGAAATTTGGTATTTTGTATTGTAAATACAACATGACAAATAGAATTCTAATGATATGAAAATGCGTTGTTTTCAACTATCTCTTTTGATATCTAAGGAAGTCTATATATGTTGGGTGTGGAGCCTAATTATCTTCCTAATTTAGAGGTATTTGTTTCATTCGGGTGTATACCTCATGAATATTGTACAATCCTCCATTCGGGGGGAGACTTTTCCCCCCAACAGGGGTCTGGGGGCCAGTGGGCCCCCGGCGGTAGCGCCCCGAAGCTAAAAATTAAATGTAAAATTGCCTTGTAAAATATTGTAAATTCGTAGTCAATCCGGGCAGTTCATTAAGCGAATGATTTGATGGTAGAAGTTATGCTTAATTTTCGGTTTTTTTCCCTAGAAAGCAACCCCTCAATTTATATGAGGGAATTGTATTGCAATTGTGTATTATTATTATGAGCGAGAAAGAGAGAGGAGATTGTGTGAGAGCGAAGAGGAAATTACAACAGATCTTTTGTAGGTTGTATCTTTTCATTTTGTTGGATAATGTAAAGGAAGGACTAGTTGTTTCTCCGTGGATGTAGCCCAAATTGGGTGAACCACGTATATCTATGTCTCTCTTGTTTTATGTGTTTTCTGTCTTTGTGCTTCTGCAATATTTTATGTGTTTCATTGCCCTATAATATATAATTTTCTAACAATATATACTGAAAGCAAGTATTGTTTCTTATTGAAAATACATTGTTAATACCTTGTTATGAAAATTGTATTATTGTTGTCGAAGGCAATTTTGAACCATTGAATGATTAGTATAGGTCTAATCATTGTAGTCTAAATATTTATATTTATTAAATTGATAATTGAGCCAACTTTTCTACTTCTTATTTATTCCTTGGATGCGATTGAAATGTTTCAAGTGTAGTAGAATTATCTATAAGAATAAGTAGTAGTACTATGGATTTGAGAATATATAATCACATATAGCATCGTATTTGAAAAAAAAAAGTGATATTAGAAATTGATCTTGTACTTGAATTATTGCGCCGAGAGGCTCATTTTACAACCCAGTATGAGGGCAATGTGTAATTTCATTTGTGCTCAAAATTGAGTTGACATGTGTCCTTCAAATAAAAAGAAATGTTCAATAAATAGAAAATCAAGGTCGTTTATAATTAAAAACAAAAATGAATATGGTATGCATTCTTACTTAATTGTCCATGTGACGTAATATAATTTCATGTAAAATAATTAGAAGTAAAAAAAAAATTATGAGTAAGATGTTTAAACTTTATACTTTTCAAAAATATTTCAATAGTGGATTTAAATAAACTATTTGAAGATCTATGTTAAGTTCATATCAACTTCATATATATCTATATATAGAAAAATAATTGTTAAATATTTTAATGTTGTATATAATAAAATATTCAATGTGGGTTATCAATAAATATTTTAATATGAATTAATACTGACATATACTTAAAAATATATTAATGACAAAAAAATCATTTTAATGTGTGTTTGATAAAATGTCTAGATGCACATGTTATGTAAAAATATTTGATGTCAAATAATGTATTTATTATATATTGTTTAAAATAATTGTGTATATTATTATATAGACTATAAAAATATTTTTTATGGTTAAAACATTTAAATAGGTCTCTGCATTTTATAGTTTGGTCCTTTCTTAGGTATATGTTTTTGGGTCAAAATCCAACAAATAGTTTTTGGAATTACTAGTTTAAGTTATGTGCTCTATATGGCATTCAAAAATACAATTTAGAAATGCAAAAATACACATTTTATTTTGCACTCTAAAAAAAGTTTGCACTTGAAGAAATTTGATCCCTCTCAACTCATGTTATATTTTTGCTTAAGATAGAACTATATTGGTTATTATTATCAATCCTAGTAGAATTTACAAGTGGGTTATATGACCAAGAGGTCAAATTGATAAGTTATTCATGAAACATTGTTAATGTATGTTATTGACTATATCTACATATATGAAGGGTGATGTTCAATTGCATATATCATATTTTATGTGGTTATTATGATTATTGTATTGGTTTAAAGAAAAGGAAAAAAACTACTTTTATAAGTTTTGTGATTTGTTTTATGTTAATCTCCCAGAGGGATGTTGCATATGGTATCAAAGTAGGGTTACATGCATTAGTTCCAATGGACCTGCATGCTTCATAAAATATATGTGTTGAACTAAAAAAAAAAAAAAAATCTTCAATATCATTTTTTTCCTTTTAGTCGATTGAAATTTGAAATTTTATATCCATGCATGCAAGGGAAATGATAGATAAAAGAACAAGAAGAGTTGGAAGTAGAGAAGGAGGAGGATATGGCACACAACCTCCACTTTAGCCTACACAGTTATCATATACTCATAGAGTAGTTGTTTATGGAAATGTACTTATGAGTGAGGTACTATCAACAATGTAGACAAATTGGCCAAGAAGCAAGTGGTTCTTCCATTCTTAACAATGGGTTAGTAACCCATTATAATGTTACTATCTAAAAAGAACTAGAAAAAATTAAGTTTCTAGAATTTTGGGGCCCCACTAATAAACTTGTTGGACCATTGCTTTATAATATGGCCATGTGTTCTACACTTATAATCTCAAGGTGTCTATGGTTGTATTCCAACTAAAAGAAGTGCATTGTTCTAGTGGAAAACCTTACTCCCACATTTAGGTATGGATATATCTGAGATACCATGGGAACTATTTAAGGATTTTTTTGGATAACAATGCCTCTCTGAGGAGTTCATTGAAATGAAATTGAATGATTTCAACTCCCTAAGATAGGATAGTAGTTTAATCCCAAATTATGAAACCATTATCATGGAACTTTTGAGGTATGCACCACATCTGAACATAGAGAAGTTACAACTTTACAATTTTTTATATATGATAAACTATAATGTTAGATACAAAATTTGTATATTTATTCTCCATACTTTGTATAAGGTAGTCAAATGGTTATCATAGTTGAGGAGGAACCTATGGTAGGTAGTCAGCTAAGACCATCTAGACCTTCAAGTTCAGGAGCGTAGATATGTTATTCTAAGTCAAGTTGCACATATAGACAAGTGACAAGGTGGAAGTATGTTCCAACGGGTCATGTGATAGAGACCCAAATAAATTAGTGAGGAGGTTAGAGGCCACCATACTAGCCATTAATGCAACAAGGTGGTGTTAGACCATAATAGACTTGATAGAGTAGTGGATCTACATTTATTCAGAATGGGAGTGTGATGCAAACTCCTAAGAGGATGTGTTGGACATGTGGATATCAACACTTACAGAGGAACCTCCCAATTGTAGCTATATTGTTATTGAATATTTGAATAAAGCCTATATGATTCATGAAACAATGAAGTATTGTTAGGCTGAGAATTAACCAATAGTACTCAAGATTGTATACAATTTTTGTTGTTGATAGATCTAGGAGCAACATAAGTTTTATTTCATATATTTCATCATATAGATGTGGGATAATGGTGATTAGTAGATAATACTTTAATCAAGTTGAAATGGCTTCTAGTGTTAAACAAGGGTTAGGGCAGTTAGTTAAAAACAATGAAGTTGATCTTGGGGCACTTGTTACCCATGTTTCATTGTACACTACCACTTTGGGATATTATGATATGATAATAGGGATGGATTGGTTAAAATCCCATGAGGTAGTGTTGGATTGTAAGGGTAAAATGTATTACTTCATCAATAATTGAAGACATGAACGAATTTGAGTATGGGTTCACAAAAGAGTGCCTCTGAGATTGGTTTTCCATGATGCAACTAAACAAAAGTTGTAATAAAGGTTGTAGGTTGTATGTTTTGATAGATATTAACAATAAATATGATACAAAGAACACAGTTCAACATCTTATATTATCAATTACCTAGACTACCACCTAACTCAGAGTTGGAGTTTGCAGTTGAAATTAAACCAAAATCCCATACTATCAAAAATATTCCCTATTGCATGAGAATCCCAATATTACTATATTTGTAGATGAAGTTCCAATAAGTGTTGGATTTGGGATTTATTCATCCTAGTATATCACCATGGGAAGTGTCAATGATCGTTATAATGAATAAATATGGATCATGGAGGCTTTGCATCAATTATCAATAGTTGAACAGAGTGACTATAAGAAATCAATATTTGTTTCCTAGGATTGATGATTTATTTGATCAATGAAAGATGGAACTATATTTTCAAAGTTTTCTTTGATATTTGGATATCATTAGTTAAGAATTAGAGAATAATATATCCATAAGATTACATTTAAGGCACATTTTTGTCATTGTGAGTTTGTAGTAGTACCATTTGGGTTGACAAGTGCACTAGGTGTGTTCATGAGTTTGATGAATTGAGTGTTTCAATGGTATCTTTTCAAATTCATGCAAGTGTTTTTGGATGATATCTTCATATTCAAGGATATCAAAGGAGCATTTAGAGCATTTAAGGCTAGTATTACTACTTAGAGAACATAATTTGCATGTTAAACTCTCTAAGTGTTATTTTTTTGAATGGGAAATTCATTATTTGGGTCAAATCATTTTAGGAGAAGGAACGGTTGTGGATCTAACAAATAAATAAGCTATTATGGAAAGATCAACACCTAAAAATGTACGTAAAGTATGTAGTTGTATGGGATTAGCTAGTTAATATAAGAGATATGTAAAATGATTTTCATTGATTGTAAACTCTACCATATATTTTCAAAAGAAAAATAAGGAATTATATGTATAGATCAATGTGATAAAATATTCAACAAGCTTAAACAATTGTTGGAAATAGTTCTTATGTTGAAGGTACTAGATTTGGATTGGGTTTTTTTTGTTTATACAAAGGCTTCAAAAGAAGGACTAGGTGCAACCCTAATGTGGGAAGGTTAGGTGATAACCTATGGTTCAAGAAATTAAGACCTCATGAAGAGAACTACATAACACATGACTTAGAACATGTTGCAAAAATGCATGCGTTGAGGATATGGACGTACTAGAAATATGTAGCTAAATGTATGGAATTTCAATAAGTAAGTTTGAGCATTGACATCTAGCATGATTATTGCAACCATTTGCAACGTTAAAATCAAATTGGGAACTGATTTTGATGGAATTCATAGTGAATTTCTTTATTACATCAAGATGTGCTTTAATCTGGATAGTAGTGGATATTTTGACAAAGAGTGCACATTTTATTCCAATAAATAATACCTATTAGTCACCTAAAAAAACAAGAGTTTTTTTAAATGGGATAATAACATTGCATGAAATTCTAAAAATATCATTTCAAATAGAGGTTCAAAATTTATGGGAAGGTTTCGTATGAGTTCCAAGAAGCCTCTGGAACATGGCTTAATTTTATTATGGCATGTCATCCTAAAATAGATGGACAAACAAAAAGAGTAAATCAAGTGTTAGAGGATATGTCGCACATGTATGCAATGGATCAACAAAAATCATTGGTAATAGTATTCACCTCTAATGGAATTTGTACACAATAATAGTTACTAGAGTTTGATAAAGATGGCACCTTTTCAGTTTCTATATGGTGGGAACTATAGAACTCATCTTAGTTGGGATGGACTTAAACACAAAGTTCTAATTGGACTTGGAATTATTCAATAATTGGAAAAGAAAATGAATACAATCAAGGAAAGATTAAAAGTCACTCAAAATAGACAAAAAGGTTATGTAGATTCATATGGAATAGATAGAAATTATAAAGGAGACAAAATTTATTTGCAATTTAGATCACAAAAGGGTTATGTTAAACTTGGCAAGGTAGCTAAGTTGTCACCATGGTATGTGGGGTCATTTAAGATCACTAAAAAATTAGGATCACTAGCTTATTGTCTTACATTACAATCATCTTTATATCATATGCATGGTGTTCATGCATGTCCTTTGCATCATTCAATTTCAAATCCTTCTCGTATTATTAATTTGAGTCATTTGTAGATGTAAAATGAGGGTACCTTGAAAGATATATTGATCCACATATTATATTGGTGAAATTGACAACTTTAACATCATTTGGTCTACCAAGTAAAGGTCCAATGGGATATTAATAGTCATAGTTCAACTACTTGAGAGGATGTGTTTATGATGAATCGCCATTTTCCTTATTTATTTTCAAAATTAGGGACAAATTTTCTTGAAGAGGGGTTGTATTTGGTTCTCTATTTTGGTTTTTCATTTGATTGCTATGTTGTTATTATTTGATGGAATTATGGTTACAAGAATGCCCTAGTTGAATGAAATATATATTTATGGATGATGGGTCTAGACCTTTAACCAAATTTGATATGATTATTGCTTGATGTAGAAATATGTCTATTATGGTTTATTCTTTAATATTCTTGTGATTACATTATGTATTGAATGAACATGTCATTAAATTAATGAAATGTATTATGTTATATCTTGTTATTATGGTTTTTTAAGTGTTGAGAGGAAGAAATATAGGTCCATTTCAAATTACCCAAGATGGAGTTGGTTATATGTATGGAGTGATATATATATATAATATATATTGGCATGCTTTATTGTTTTATTCATGATCATTAGATAGTGTTATTTGATATGTTGTCTCTGGATGTGTGTAGACAACCAAACATTTTTCAAATAATCTTACACAAGGACATAGGGTTATATGATGATATGTGACATGAGTACAATAAGGGAGAAGAAGTCTAGGCTTCCTATTATCACTTATTAGGCTCCCTATTATGTAATAATTTGGAAAACATATGTTTCAATGTTTTTTCCTAGCGGTTGCATGCTGCCATGAGGATGGGCTATGGATTTCATCACTCATGAGGAATAATCTATGGGTTTGTAATAAGGTGTCAATCCTTATTCCTTAGTGACCATTATTCTCTCATTGGTAATGAATAAGTTGGGTCATTTAAATCCCAATCGTGGCACTATCCCCTGTCATTGAAAAAATATACTTAAAGAGCACAAAGGAACAAGGTACCTTTGTTATATATCGGTAGCCAATGCTTGAAAGGCATGTTCTGGCATGGCACCCTTGGTATCATGCATTTGAAGAGTAGTAGATGTTATGTCTAGCACTTGGTGCATGGTAATTTTGGACTTGTAGAGGTTAGGTCTAGCTCTTGGAAACAAATAATTGAAGTCTCTGAAGTGACTTGATCCACCCCTTGGTACTGAATTTGATTTGGTTTTTATATACTTTTGAGAAAAGTATCATTTTTCATATGTATTTTATTTTAGCATGGGAAATTGAATGGATTGTGTGAATGCTTTAATTGATCGTATGGAATGATGCACATATTTGGTAAAAAGGGTTGCTTTGGAGCGGGGAGAGGGTAGAGAGGATCATACTCATTATATACTTGGAAATGGAAATGCATATAGCAATGGGTGAGTTAAATGGAAATATAAACATGCTCATTTAAAAAAAAATAGTATTCATGTCTAAGGAAAAAAAAGCATAATTATATTTATAGTAAACAAAATTACATAGTCATATGCCACTTGGCATTATAAAATGCGCTCATTTATTCATTAGAACAAAACTCTTTACCTAATTTTGTCTATTTTACTTCAAAACTTATGTTGGTACTTTTCCTAAAAACATACATAAATAGTTGCATATGTAAGCATTCTAATTCTTTCCTCATAAAAAAAATAGTTATATGATTCAAAATAAAGTTGTGGTTAGTCCTTAGTTATGATAATTAACAACATTTCTCTATAATCAAGACGTAAAAATCGTATTGTGACCACCCAACTATAGGAACCCCAATCTAAGTGTAATCCAACTTTGGAAAATTCATCAGCTATGTTGTTCCTTTTCTTATAGATGTGATATGGATAGGTGTGTAAACATGTTGTTAACAACATCTTTATATCATCATAATGAGGCTACAAGGTGAAATTTATGATTCAAGCTTACTTTCTAATTCATTTAATGACCAAGAAAGAGTCATCAAAATTTATAATTTCCAGGCCCCATGTTCTTAGGCTAGCTAAAGAGGTCATTTAAGTGTCATCAATTCATAGAAATTGCTAGATTGCTTCCAAATAGCCACTTTGAAGGAGATATAATGTGTGGAGTAGAGGTGCAAGATTCCTTCTACATCCCTTTTGGGAGGATTTTCTTGTAATGCTCTATTACAAGAAATGTTGAGAGGAAAGGATTTGATATTTTGTATATCCTTTCTAGAGTACCAAACTCTAAATTCATTTTCTATATCTCCTCCTTCCCATGCATTTTTATTCATGTCATGCCTTCCACTTCTTTCCAAACATCTTTAGTAAAGGAACATAACATAGTTAGATTTTCTATAGTTTCATTAGTTTTCTTGTGTAAACTACACCAACTTAGACAATGGAAGTTGTTTTTTTGAAGAACCTCCCAAGTAGGAGACTTATTATTTAAAATAAGTGACATGAAAAAATTATTTTTAGATGGACACCTTAGTTTCTAGAAAATTCTCCACCACCAAGTTTGCTATCCCTCCAGTTCTTTCTTGAAAAGTGATTTTTAGCCTATCTTAGGAAATATATTCCAGAGGGATTGACAGACCAAATCAACTAATCATCATCTTCTAATATTGATATATTTTTCTTCTAAGACCTCTATGTAAGCCTCCCATTACTCAACAAATTCTCCTTTCAATCCAATTTCCTCCCAGGTGAACAAATCTTGTTTCCAATTTGTAGACTTCTCCTAGTTTGAAATTTGTTTAAGAGAGTCAAATCCTTTACTTTTATTACTTGGTCCCATAGTCATTTTCCCTATTTTTGATGTTGCTTCATATTCTAATCAGCACGATGGGTGGCACCCTAATTGCAAAGAATGACTCCATATATCCATTCCTATCAAAGATATGAATATGGTTAGTTTACTAAGAGAAAGTAAAGATGAGAAAATAATATATTTTCCAGAAAGAAAAATTTGTCCAGGAAAATATGCTCCTAAGTTCAAATATGGCACTTTGATTTCTGATCTTGAATGTTTTCATTATATAATACCATCAAAGAGTGATCCATATGATTAAATCAAGCTTCAAAATTACAATAATTATCAATCCATTTGCTTAATGAAAAATATTGATGATATGGCTGAAGATATTATGAAAACAAAAGAGCATTTAACAGAGCTTCATCCTCTAATTATTGCTATGAATAGTCAGTAAGAGAAGTTTAAAAAAGATATAAATGGAAAACTAGAAATTATTTTGGAATCTCTTGAGGATCTCAAGAAATCCCTTCTTACACCATTTGAGCCTAGATCCCCTATAGATTATTCTAAATTTGAGAGGAAAACGTTCAAACTCCATTATCCTGAGTTTGTCTCCAAAGATTAAGCTTTCAAACAGTGTAATTCTCAGCATAGCATAATAAATGATGCTCTCATATTAGCACAGGAGAAACTAATTCTTCTTAAAAGAAATATTAGTGAGATTAAAATGTTTGGAGTAAAGCATGATGAAGGAGAATATTCAAGGAAAAGATAGCATAATGGCTTTGAAAATTTTGATATCAAAATCCTATGAACCTTTAGTCAAGATAATGGCAAAGAACCCTTTGAGTCTTCTTGAAAAAAAGGTGTAAAAGAAAATATGGATATGATTCAAAGAAAGTTTATTTTTATCATTTGAATACAGAGAATTATCCTGCTTAGAGAAAAGAAAACCAAGATGTTGCTGCAATGATTAATCTAAATTGCAAATCAAAGGATGAAGTTCTTACGATTATTCAGAAATTAAATGCATTGGCTTTGACATGAAAGGCCCAATACAAAAATCGTGTCTCTTGGCAAGAATTGGCCTTAAGAATCACGTGGGGATTTACAGGCGTTGTAAAAATGTGGTGGAATGGATTAAAACATGAAGATAAAATTGGTATAATGGATTTAGATAGGCCTATAGAACAGTTATATAAATCCTTATTTGAAGAATTTTATGGCTTGAGTCCTCCACCAACAGATCATTTTGCCTAGTTATATATGTATCAACGATATTGCAGCATAGAACAACTTCCAGAATAGTATTGCACAATGCGGAATATTTTGTATCATACACTTGATCCAGACAATGTTGCATATCTAAGGAACTACCTTGCATCTATGCCTAGAAAAATCTCAAATCTTGTTCGTAAATATCTTGATTTGAATAGGCTACATATTGAAAATATGTCATTAGCAAGTTTGTATGATATTATTCTACAAGCCCTCCAGAAAGCATGTTTATCTTGAAAAATTCAGAAAAATTTTAAGAAGCAGTTTGGGTTTAATCCAAAAATTTGTGACATCTATGCAGAGATGTATCATTTTGGCTGTAGAAAGAAACAAAATAAGAATAAAATCTAATGTATCCAACATTGTTCATGCCAGACTCCAAAATATTATAAAATATCTCGCAGATTCCAAAAGAAAAGAGGACATAAACAATCTATTTAGCCAAAAAGCCTTATTTAAACTAAGGAAGATTCCTTCAAAGAAATTTGTTTGCTACATTTGTAAAAAGAAAGTTCACTGGGTTACAAATTTCCCACAAAATCCAAAATCCAAATATCATCAGAAGCTTGTGGATATTTTCACTAATGCATATGAGCTTGTTGAATGGGAAGAAGTTTCCCAAAATGGATATGAAGGTGTATATTTTTCCGTAACTAATCTCTCTGAAAACGAAGTAGAATAACTTTAGCACCAATTAGCCCAAGTTACATTATCTGCTTCAACTACTACTACTGAAGAATCTTTTCTTTCAAATTTCTTTATGTTTTCCAATATTACTTCTATTCCAGAGTCTCTTGCTCAACTATATCGATTCCAACACTCTCTCACTCCTGGATATTTTGTTATGTAACATCGCTTCCAAAGCCAAATTCAATCATTAGAATATCATCTATGGGCACTACAATAGCCTAGCGAGTGGATAGCTATGATATGTATATCTCTCATCCACCTAATATTCTTTAGCTACTACCACCTGAAGAAGAAATTATTGACGAAGAAAAGATATCTCAAGAAAATCAAGATGATAAACCAAGGTATGTGCATCCCTTTGATTCTTAGCAACAAAAATTAAAAGGAAAACAAGAAACTTCTCATGATGACACAGAAGCATAGCAGAGAAGATAAGACTTAAAAAAAAATGATATCAAATCAAAGAAAGAAAGAATTGATGAGTTAGTGTAATCGGTCAAAAATAATATATTTGAGCTTTCAAAGCTACAACAACAATTTATAGAATTACTAACAGCACATATTGCAGACCAGTTACAAGAAATAGATGTAAATGGGGATGAACATGAGAAACATAACTTGACAATTCCTAAAATTAAGGGGCTTCATGGAAGGCTTGTTATTTTAGTTGATATAAAAGTCAAAGGCATTAAGAAATATCCATTACATGCTCAAGTCGACAAAGGGGCAATGAATAGTCGTGCCAAATTTAATGTTATTCCATCTTATTATTGGCAACCAACCCAAGTCCATTTCATAGCAGTCAATAAAACTATCATGACAATCAAAGAACTTTCTCATGATTTCCCAAATCTTATAAGTGGCTATAAAATTAGTGTAAATTTAATTGCTTTGAAGATGGTTGTGATATTCTCCTTGGCTAGGATTTTATAAGAAGACATAAGCCTCTTATTATTGATAGTGATGCTATTGTTTTGCATATTCAAGGAAAATTTGTTAACGTTGCTGTAATATCCCTAACCTGAAATATTCCTCAAACCCCAGCAAAATCTCCAACCAAATATGTGCAAATGATATAATAACCCAGAAGTGATAAAATAGCAGTGGAACAACATATAATAATGTAAACCGGAAATATAAGCAAATACACAAGAAATGTAGCGAGAAATGCTAAGCCATTTTATTATACTCAGCAATAAATGAGTACAATAGGTGATTAGACAGATGGCACCTCGACTTGCACAAGGCAAGTGAAGAAATACTCTCAGAATGACAAGAATGGCCTTTGTGCGTGGATGTTGTTGTTGTGCTACTCCCCTCCTCGGAAAAAGCTAAAACTATGGATTCAGGCTCTACTCAAGAAACCCAGAAAAACCCAGAAAGCTTTCCTGGAATGGCCTTACAGTGATCTACGTCCCCACTGCTGGAAAACTGTCGTGCTACTGTTGCTTCTGGAAATCGAATGAGGATTTGGGGCTGCTCCCCTCCTCAGAAAAGGCTAAAACTCTAGAATTAGACTCTGCTCAAAAAACCTAGAAAAACCCATAAAGCTTTTCTAAAATGGCCGACCCCCGAAAATCACCCCCTTGGGGTTCTGCGTAGTTCCTCAAAGACGCTGATGAAACTGCTGCTGAAATACTGATAAAACTGTTGTTGAAATGTTGATGAAACTACTGCTGGAATGCCAATGGAAATACCTTGCCCAAACAGGCACTCGAAGTCCCCTGGGGCTAAGGGTGAGATCTCTGAACAGAGAAACTCAATGCACTAAACAATGTTGCAGACTAGCTAAACAGCCAGTGTGCTCTAAGTTGAAATGACTATCACAAATGCTCATAACCAGAATGATCAAAATGAGGGGGCTCCTCTCTCCTTTATAGCCTTTGCCTCTCTCAATCCCAAGGCTCACCTCCTCTTGTGTGATTCCTCTTGGAGTTATACGGAAATGAAGGGAGTAAACCCCTTAGTGTGTACTCACCACATATACATCAAAGAAGGTTGTAAGCCAGTCAAGCAACCACAAAGGAGGATGAATCTAGCTCTTAAAGACATAGTCAAAGAAGAAATGAAAAAACTACTAGATGTAGGATTCATTTACCCTCTCTCAAACAGTGAGTGGGTCTCTCCTTTAGTGTTAGTTCCCAATAAAATGTTAAGTGGAGGATTTGTGTTGATTATAAGGAGTTGAACAAAGCCACAAAGAAGGATCATTTCCCCCTACCCTTCATTGACCAAGTGCTAGATGTCCTGGCAGGGAAGAAGTTTTTTCAATTCCTAGATAGATTTAGTGTATACAACCAAATTCAAATTTGTCCAGAAGACTAGGATAAGACCACATTCACCTGTCCTTATGGTACTTTTGCCTATAGGGTCCTTCCTTTTTGCCTATGCAATGCTCCTGCCACTTTCCAGAGAGAAGTCTTGAGTATTTTTGTTGAACTATTACATGATGTTGTGGAAATCTACATGGATGATTTTACACCTTCTGGTTGTGATTTCCAAGAAGCCCTAACTAACCTAGGCAAAGTACTACACAAATGCATTGAAATGAATCTGTCTCTCAGTCCAGAAAAATGTGAATTCTTAATGCCTGAAGGGACTGTGCTAGGTCATTCAATATCTCAGCAAGGACTAGAAGTGGACCCAAACAAAATAGAAATCATCCAAAGGGTCCCACCTCCACAAAATCAAAGAGATGTTAGGAGTTTCTTAGGGTTCGCTGGATACTACTAGAGGTTCATAAAGGACTTCAGCAAGTTGGTCTCTCCTTTGTTTGGGTTGTTGGCCAAAGATTTGAGTTTATATGCTCAAAGAGTTGTCAAGAGGCCTTAGACATTCTAAAGGGTAAGTTAACCACTGCACCAATCCTTAGAGGCCCAAAATGGGCCCTCCCTTTTCATATTCATTTTGATGCCTCACACAAAGCCATAGGAGCAACCTTAGGTCAGGAAGAGGAGAAATTGCCCTATGCCATCTATTTTAGTAGTAAGAACCTGTCAAAGTCTGAGCTAAACTATACTTTGACCGAAAAGGAACTCCTAGCTGTTGTGCATTCATTAAACAAATTTAGGCATTACATTACAGGCTATCAAACTTTTGTGCATACTGATCATGCTGCAATTAAATATTTAATGAACAAACCAGATGTGAATGACAGGATGATAAGATGGTTTCTTTTATTACAGCAGTTTTATCTAATTATTGTTGATAAGCCTGGTAAGGAAACTATTGCTGAATTTATATCTAGGATGAATCTGCCTGCAGGTGAAGAAGGAATGGTGGATGACCAGTTACCAGATGAGCATTTGTTTGCTATTTCAGTTCTCTCCCCATAGTTTGCTGATATAGCAAACTATCTGGTATCAGCATAGTTCCCACCAAGGAAAATTTAAGTATGAGAAATTATCTTGAAGTTTAAAAACATTGGCAAATCTCACTAGTCCCTAATATGCAAACTATAAAATGTTTATTG
>APFE031235673.1:14327-58908 GCA_000404065.3 Pinus taeda | reverse complement strand
TGATATATTTGTAAAATTATCCAAATTTATAATAATTTTATATATAGTATCTATATAATTTTGGTTATTTATAAGATAAAATAATTTTATATTGTAAAATTCAGACGAATCATTTTTAGAAAAAATAAAAATTGGCGAATCTTTTTTTTGGAAAAATCATGGAAAATTAGCCCACCTGAGAATATTAGCCCCTAAATTTTTCCATCGTTCCCTCCAAACTTGCCCTCTAAAGAAAAGAGCAAGATAGTCAGGAAAAGCACCCCCTTCACCTAGATTGGTGGCAATATGTTCAAACTTGGCCTAGATCAAATCTTGAGAAGGTGTGTAAGGGAAGAGGAGGTCTTTGACATCCTTCTGACCTGTCATGATGGGCCTTGTGGAGGTCACTTTGATGCAAAGAGGACAAAATTCAAAGTATTGCAAGCAGGCTATTTTTGGCCTACTCTTCATCAAGATGTAAAAAAATACATTAGTCAGTGTGATCGGTGCGAGAGGATGGGAAAGCCTACTCCAAGAGATGAAATTCCCCTGCAACCTCAAGTAACTTTCGAGCCATTTGACAAGTGGGGCATGGACTTCATTGGGCCTATCAGCCCTCCTTCAAAGCAACAATAGCACATCATTGTGTGCACTTATTATTTGACTAAGTGGGCTGAAACCAAGGCAATTAAGGTAGCAACAGAAGAAAAGGTGGCTGAGTTCCTAAGGGAGAATATATTCTACAAATTTGGGTACCCTAGAGAGCTACCCAAAGACCAAGGCAGCCAGTTTACCTCTAGCATGATTGAAAAACTGCTCATCCATCACAAAATCAAGCTAGGACCTCCACTCCTTATAATCCACAAGCTAATGGGCAAGTGGAGGTGACCAACAGGACACTGGAGAACATCTTAAATAAGGTAGTGAGAAACAGCAGAAAGGATTGGGCAAAGAGACTAGTTGAGGCCACCTGGGCCTACAATATAACATGGAAGACCACCACTAGATTTACACCCTATGAGCTGGTCTATGGGAAATAGGATTTTTTTTCCATTGAGTTTGAATATAAAAAATTAAGGATGGCAACCCAACTAGATTTGGATCTCATTCATGCACAGAAAAAAAGATTGTTACATTTGAATGGCTTGGATGAATTCAGAATGCAGGCCCTCCTACATATAGAGATACGTCATCTTCAAAGGAAGATCTGGCACGACAAACACATTAAAGAGAAGCAAATTCAAGAGGTATATTGGGCATTGTTATATGACTCTACGTATAAAGACTTCAAGGGCAAGCTGAGGACAAGATGGCTCGAACCTTATGTGGTGGAAAGATGCCATAACAATGGTTCAGTATAAATCAGAACTATTGATGAAGAAGCCATTCCATTGCTAGTTAATGGACACCGATTGAAAATGTACAAGAGGCATTTATCAAAACAAGAGTTCATAGACAATATCAATAAGACAATGATAATGGTGGAGAAAGTTCCAACTCCTCCCTGATCAGGACACTGAAAATGAAAAAAGAATAAGGATTCAGGTGAAAACCTCCATGAGGTGCCTAAGTCCCATCTTTGGGTTGAAAACCTTGTGAGGCAGCCCAAGGATGAGAATAAAATGAAAAAGAGTAAGAATATCCCTTGGTGAAAAACCTAAGGCGAATATCCAGGGTGAAAACCTCTCTGAGGAAGCCTAGGGGTTTTTTTTAACAAATATATATATATATATATATATCATATATATTATATATTATATAATAAAGAAAAAAAAAACATAATTGTTATTTGCATGTGGGTGATAAAGGCAATCAAAAATAAAAGAGAAAATCTAAAGGGAACCCTACTTCACATATATTTCATCTCCTCCATTCCTTACCATGCATCCCTCCACAAATTACATTGTTTTTACTCCATTACTTTAATTTTAGGTAAATATTGTGTTTCCTACAGAATCACCTCATCCATTACCATCATCCCTGCATCCACACACGCTCCTACTCCCTCTCTCCATTCATTACAACATCCTCACAACAGCGGCCAGCAACATGATCAAGAAATTCTAAGGGAGACACCAAACATTTCCAAGTGGTAATCCAGGAGCTCCACAATGGCAGCAGCATCAAATCCAGGAGCTCCACAGCAGTAGCAGCATTAGATCTCCAGTCACAGACACCTCCAAAAGCCAAGAAACCATTAGCAGATAGCAGAGGAGGAAGAAGAATGGCCATCAACAGCACCTCTAATCCTTGACAACTGCAACATGTCATCGAGACCACTCACTCACTCATATGCATCATTTGATCAAAATTTGTAAAGGTTAAGAGGTAGTTGGTTTATTAGTGAAAAGGTGGAAAAAGGGAAATTCTTCAATAAGTCAAAAGAGAATGCAAGAGTCCATAGATACAGTATTGTTATGGAAACCATTTGAGAAGACTTGAAGAATTAAGACTTGGGGTAGAAACACCAGTTCACCAAAGACTCAACATACCCTATTTTTCTAATGCAATCACTCATAGACTCCAGCAACAAAGTAAAGAAAGGGAATTCCCAACAGTTGGCTCACCATGAGTTGATTAGAATCCTCATTCAGGATGCCCTCCAAAACCTCAGGACCCCTATAAAATGTTTAGTCTTCAGAGACTTACCAGCAGAGGATTACATCAAAACCCTCATCTATGATGTTAGTCCTTCTGTTAGTGAGGAGGAGGCAAAACAAGAAGAAGAAGATACACAACTAGATGGGGATGAGATGGATGAAGAAGAGACTGATACAGAGGAACATGATGAAAGAGAAAACAAGGAGGATGATGTTGAAACAAAGGAGGAAACGAGGGAAGAAACTAGTGGAGATGCAAAAGAACAGAAAAAGGAAGAAGATAAGAAAAACAAAGAGGACAGCTGCAGGAGAAGAAATACCAACTAGCATATATGGCCAGCCTCTCCATGGAGGCCATCCATTGTAGAATGTTAGCTAAATCATATGGTCTTTACCTCATAGAACAATGGCTGCAATTTTAGAATAATACACTAGCACCAAGGGGCACCATGTCATTTCACAACTGCAGACAATTTATTGATCTTTGTGATCAAAGTGCACTAGAATATAGGACCAAAATGGTTGAGTTTTACTTGCACAACATGGCCCTCACAGACATGAATATTTGGGATCCTAATGCAAAGCTAGGAGATCTACAATTAATGGCTTTGGCAGCATCGATGAACCATGAGAAGTCAAGGGTTGCATAGATGAAAATAATATTGGCTAGAGAGCAAAATGAACCTCTTTTCATCAAAGCTGAATAATCAAATCCCATGGCCCTAATCAGCACCCATAATATAATTGCAAATGATCCTCAAATGGCACCTAGATATCTTGCTGCCCAAAAGCAAGCAATTTCACATTTTGAGGATATGTTTAGGTTGCTAAGAGATGATAATATACTTGCCTGCTAAAGGAGATATAAAACACTACCACGTAGCTTGAAGACCAGAGAATATTACTCCCCTCAAAGGTTGAGAAAGGCGCTCAACAGGACACCTATGTACAAGCAATCAATGCAAAGGTTGAAGGTCAATTGGATAGGCCTAAAACTCAGTCCACCACTACTCCTAGGGATGCTAGAAGGGAGAAAAGAAGAAAAGGAAAAGAGGCAGTGGGAACAAGTAGAAAGGAAAGCATGCTTCTATAAACAAGAATAAGAGATCGCAACAAAAGCATGAGATGTCAAAGAGGCTACTAGAGCCATGAAGTACATGGAAATTGACTAAGTTGCTCAGAGGATGAGCAACGCTTTCAGTAGGGGGATGATTATGAGCCTCATAATTGAGTAATTATATGGGCCTTAATTGGCCTTAATTCACCTCCTAGCTTAGTCAAACCAACTATTCTCACAACTTATTGCCTACTTTTTATTATTTTTTTGTTTATGAGATGAGTTAGAGTTGGATATTTTGCTTTGTGGTCTAATGTGCATATAATGCAGGAATAAAGGATAAAAACAAGGAAAATGCAGGAATAAAGGATAAAAGCAAGGAACTATGGCAAAGACCTTGGTCAAAGCTCGAATGGGACAAGGGAGAGAATTATAGGAGGTAAATCCTCCTCATTTACTACCCCTCCATTCGAATACTTCTCCATCAGCTTGGAGTGCAAACAGCCATCACTTTGAAGACTAAAAGACAGTCGAGCAAGTGAAAGGGACAAAACCAGTTTTTCTTGAGTTAGAGGCCAAGCCTCCCTAATTTGAAGGAAGTTGTTAGAGACTTCAGATGTATAAATAGAGAGTCTTAGGACCTAAGTAGGATTCAGACTTTCATTATAAAACTCTACTTTATTTCTGATATGCAAGAGACTTGTGACAATTATTTTGTAATCCATGGTTTTCATAATGAGAATGAGTTATGTTTAAGCTAGCTCTGAGTTAACTCTGATGCTCTTAGGTTAAGGCCCGACCCGAGCAGCCAAAGCTCCTCTTTGCTGTACATGTATGCTAGCATAGTTTTCTGGTTTACTTGTTCATTTGCTTAAATAGCTTTCTGGTTCTGTTCATTTGTTTAAATAGCTTTCTGGTTTTGTTCATCTGCATTGTGATTCAATTTACTTTCATTTGTGCCTTCTTTCAGTTCACAGGTTAGTTAGGGGAAAAAGATCACCATCAAGTTGTGCACAGGTGTCTTAGCCTCATCTCCTCCCTCTGTGACCATGACTTGAGGAAGAGACCCTTCAGCAACCCCAAAAACATAGGTTTCTAGTTCTCACATGAGCTATGGAGTTTGTCGTTTGACGCAGTTACTTGTTCACCGTCACTATGTTTTTCTGTCGTTTTCCTTTGAAACCTCCTTCAGTATGTTCTTCATGCATCACTTCCTCATTGTCGAATCCACTAAAAACCTTCACAATCACTGTCTGATTCATTATTTTCTCTAACTGCTACCTCGCATGAAGTCTTCCACTTACTTTATGCACTTTAAGTCCCCGCTGTTGATCTGCCTTGCCTGATCCGATGGCTATCATGTCACCTCAACACTTTAAGTACTTTAAACCCCACCATTGATCTGCCTCACCTGATTCGACGATTATCGCTTCACCAGATCGCCAACAAGCTTGGTCGATCTCTATCGTTGACCAGTCCCGCCTGATCCAACGACTATAACGCAATCTCACGGATTCTTGCACGACTATTATCTACCCAAGAGCATGTGAGAAAAGTGGTTTGCTTCTGCTACATGTCGTGCAGTAAGTCTAAACGTGTGAAATTTCAAAATACAGCTTACAGCCTGAAGGGTGCGCGAGAAACTACTTACTGCCTTAGAAACCCGCTCCATCATTTTCGCACATTTCTTTTTCCCACGATACAATCCTCGTCGTCCGTCTCTTGACTTCATCTGTGTGATAATATCTTATTCATTCATCGCTTTGTTACCTTGTCCGTCCATCTCTTGACTTAATCTCCACCATTAGATCTCTACCATTCATCTCCTTTAACCTTGTTCATTCATCCATTTATTTGCTTAAGCCACGCGATACGATCTCCACCATCCATATTATGTTCGTTGATCGATCCAACGGTCCCTATGCACTCCTGCGTCCTTACATCCTCCTTTCATTGATTTCGACCTCTGATTGCTCTTCTACTTGAAAACCAATTTCACTTAAGTTTCTTTGCTTACACCTTAGTCTAGTTTAATTCTTTTTACCTTATGTAACTTAGATAGCAACATTAGGTTAGTGATTAATTGAGCAATTTTGCTTAACATAGTTGTTTAATTGGTTAATTAGGGTATGATGTGGTTTATCATTAAATGTTGTTTTCTTCAATACTGCAGTAAGTAGATCTCCCTTAGGATAGATTTTCTCTTCTTCCATCAAAGAGTTAAGCTTATTCTAACCCTATATAAGTCTGGCTTGGAACACCTGGGGTCTCTTGCCAAATGAGCAGTGACAACAGGTAGTACCTTCACATTTATTTGTGCATATAGCACTGCCACCTCCAAGTTTGTACGAACCCCAGGTTGATAAGTAAAGTTGGTAGCCCTAGGAGTTGTAGCATTCTTGTTGCAATACCTAGGCTCATCAAAATTATTCTTATAATTTTCTACTAATTTAGACTTTTTCCAGCACGCAGGCTCCTACATGTAGGAGGGTACAACCTCCACTTGTTCTCCAAATCCTACTCCATTTCTAAAGGTTGCGACCCTGAGCAACTTTGTGGACCATGTTACTAGATGCACCTATCTCAAACAATCATTAAAAATTGTAGGCCACCACCGACATTAATCATATACCAAGATAGAACATAATAAATCAATGAAGACCAAAACCAATTTTGAATACCAATATGCCAACCCCTAAATACCAAATCAATGAATACTAAATACCAATTGAATCATTGAAGCATATCAATCATTGAATTCTCATTGAACCACTGTAACCAGATCGAACCAGTATACCAAGCCAACCAAAACTCCCAACAAGATACTGCAACATAAACCCATATCATATGCCAAATAAATTCAAATATCAAGAAAATATTGTCATAACTAAGTAGTGCCAATTTGTCTTGAACCAAGTCAATACCAATACATGCTCATTAACAAGATCATATGCCAATAATTAAATAGCTATGGATCAATCAAATCAAGGGCCAAATTATTATCAATAATTATAACAAATAGAAACACATTATTGATTAACAACAGCAATCAACAAAGAACTCATCCACGGTCATAGCCAAAGCAAAGCCTAATCACTTCAGAAGATATATGTGATTGTCCTTAACATTACCCGCGTATTTACACAACTATTTTTCATGAAACCAATATACAAATCTTAAATCAATATTCAACAAGCATGCTCTTTGTCAAGCACAACTTCTATATACAGTAGATTCTATAACTAGTTTATCAAGATGCTAAACTCATTCACAAACCTCTTTGCAACAACCTTATCAATATGCCAAATCCAAAATAAACAATTCTCATCTTCCATTAGTATATTCATAAATCAATAGAGAAGAAATTTTTAATCAAACATTATCATTCATCACAATCACTGAAATCAACCAAAACCAATAATACTAATATGATCAACCCACATTAACTCAGATACTATATGCGACTATTTTGAAATAAATCTCTGTATGTATGTGACATTTGGGAGTACGACCCACGTACAAATCTCAAACTACTAAATTAAGTTATCACTACAAACACATCCCATGTCAAACACATATCTTTGCACAGATTCTATCAAAAATCACAAATCTCATCAAACATATTCAGATCATAGCTCTACTATAATCACAGTTCTTGCATTTTTAGTTACTTAAACATAAGTAAATAAATCAAGCATATCCATACACTTTCATATTTTCCATATATGAACCTTCTCCTTGCTCCCTGGTGTACACTTGTTCTAGATCAGATCGCACATTAATGATTCTTGAAATGCATACATATAGCTCCTTGATCTCCTTCTCCTTATATAGCTTTTTGTCTTTCCAATACCACAAGAAAATCCTTTGGTAATGTTTTCAGTAATTATTGATGAGATCAAATAGACGTTGTCGTCACAATACTGTGGGCGATTACCATGGGAAAAGCTCTTGATTTTCTATTTTCCATGGTTAGGATAATGTACATGACTTTAGTTCATTAAAACTATGTATGTACACTACTTATATTCAGAGGGGTCATGCATGTTTTTCAAGCTTCACACTTTCATTGCATCCTATGACTAAGTTGTCAATACTTTTCCATATCTTCTGCAATACATATACCAATATTCATGCCATCTATAGTAGTTACATGATCATCATATTGTAACCAAGTTGACATCGAGGACATGTTTGACATGAAGGTTTCCATCAAGGACAACATATTAGCCATAATGCCAATAGAGTTGAATACTTTATTCAACTAAATTGAGTTGCTTGGAACCAAGTATATGTATACTTTGATTCAATTTTATTCAATAGCAAGTATATAAATTTTTTTCGCGGGAAAAATAATTGTATTTCATTTAATTAAAATATTATTTAATTTAACGTTTATTTTTCAAAAAATATTTTTAATAATAAAATTAAATGATACAAAATGAAAGAAATTTGAACTCAAACTAGATACATTTTTGTAATTCTCCACTTAATCTTATCATGAAAATTTTATTAATGTTTACATTACCTGAAAATGTTGAGAAATATTGGTGAATACCTTCATTTGGGAAACTGTAAATTTTATTTACTGATGTAAAATTTATTATTTCTATTATTCAAATTCCCAACTTGTCTTCTCAAAATTAATCTTGGATAGGATATGGTCTCCTTCCATAATTACCAGTTTATATATTCATCTCACATTCCCAAATGTACTCTCACATTTACTTGGGAGAAGACATGGTCCTCTCCAATTAATTACCCAATTTTATATTCATATCACATTCCCAAATGTACTCTCACATTTACTCGGGAGAAGACATGGTCCTCTCCAAATAATTACCAATTTATATATTCATCTCACATTCCCAAATGTACTATCACATTTACTTGGGAGAAGACATGTTCCTCTCCAATTAATCACCCAATTTTATATTCATATCACATTCCAAAATGTACTCTTAGATTTACTTGGGAGAAAACATGGTCCTCTCCAATTAATTACCCAAGTTTATATTCATATCACATTCCCAAATGTGCTCTCAGATTTACTTGGGAGAAGGGAAGTCAACTGTAAGGATGAGGGAGAAGTTATGACATTAATGAGAGGTGGTTGAGGTGGAGAAGGGAGGAGGGGCATAAAAGGGGAAGGAGGAAGGGAGAAAAGGGGATGTTGGGTCTTGATTTTGATTATGGTTGGTTGTGGTTTTGAGGAATTGTTGGAGAGAGAGGAAGGGAGTATTGTTTATCTTGGTCTTGGACACACACACTACATCTAGTTGGACTTGGGCTCAGAGGGCTAGGGAACCTGTGGAGGTTTCTTGGGCTAGGAATTACTTCCTAGTTGGCTGGGAGGTAAATCCAGTCGGTAGTCAAGAGGAGCATTCCAGCAAGAGCAGCAGCTCAAGGGCGTCTCCACCGTGCCATCAGTACAGGTATTCCTCTATGAATAGATTACTCATGTAAGTGATTGAAATGAAATTTTCACTATTAAAATTGTAGGGATTAGTATTTAAATGGTAAATTATCAACATTTAAATGTTTGTAAGAAAATAAATTATTGTCTCTTATTGCATTTAAATTTAGAGAATATAGATCTGTTAAAAAACCCTAGGATGGGACCTTACACGTGGTATCAAAGCTTTGGTTCAAAATCTGAACCCAAAACCCACTAAACCCAAATTCCGCTATAAGAGCTTGTAACCCTCATAAGGACTTGTAATCCTAATATATACATATAACAATTTGTTTTTTAGATTGAAAATGATACCCTCTTTATTGCCATGAAAAGCAATAAAACTGAAGTAAAAACATGTTATAGTTGTGTTTTACAAGCATATTAACTGTCATATGCTTTGTTAAAAATAAAAGGGAGAGATGTCTGTAGATGTTCTTGGGTATACCATCGAAATTTTCACCATGGGACTTTTGTGGTTTTCTGGACAAACACTGTCCTTCAGCATTGATACCTGAATTCTCTAGATTGCATCTGAAATGAGAACCTCAGCGTCCTCCATTGCCCTGTCCAGCGATGCTATTGAATCCATATGCTCCTATCCCTCTCGTAATAAGGAACTCCTCTGCCTTCATTTTCTGCCATTAATTCCTCCAAATTTTAAATATGTCTTCCCTGTTTGTGGCTAATACCTGTCTTTGGCCTTAAATGTATGAACTGTGTTCTTAACCTCGATCCAACTGCACCCTAAACAGGCCTAACACGCTTAAAGTAAAACCTTTTTTTTGTTTTATGATTTTCTATGAAGGAATGACGCTTAAATCTTTAAATATTGATGCAGGTGGCAAAGAATGGATTAACACACACCAATGGATCAATATAACCCAAAAATCACCCTGCATAAACACCCCTTTTCTCTAAGAAATCCGACTTTTCATTTTGGAATTAGAATGCCTTTGAAAATGCCCAAAACAATGCTTTTCCCCTTTTAAATCAAAAATATGCGTTATTACCGAAGATCAAGATCTGATCGATCCGACGGTCCAGATTTAATCGCTTTATCGCTAGTCAGCAGTCACTAGGTCCTTTGACTCGGCGCTTTCCTTTGGCAAAGTCCTGATGCGATTTAACGCTAATCGTCATCGGCGATCGTTGTTGTCTCTGCTTAAAGCCTTACTGCTCCCCCTCAAGAGTTCTGATGCAATATGTCGCAAGGTTTCGGGGTTGGGCCTTTAACATATGCCACTCTGCTTTAGCAATGCGATAATGTTTCACGGACTCAACAAATCCCAAAGGTTTTGTGTATAATATTTCAAATCCAGCTTTCGGATCCGTTAAGTGTTTTTGCGTTATTTCTTTGTGTAATTGGGATTTCTGCTTGCGGGACCAAACTACGTCGATTCTGCCTTTAACGCTATGTTTTCTACTGCCAAGTATGGAAACAGGGCAATCATTGATTCTTTCCCGAATACAAACAAAACACATGGAAGCATAACACGATTCTGCAGGTTTAATAATGAATTACACAGACATCATCATTTATTCATAATTAAAAGGGTTACAGAGTCTCGGCCTTGGGCCTGATTAAAACAAATAAAGACATCTATTTCATATGCAATCCACACGCAACTCTGCTCTCACTCTACTCAATACTCTCCTCAATCCTCTATAGCGTCATGCTCTGCTTCACATTTCATGTTCAGGGACCTACTCCTTTTGAAATCCTTTGAAGCCCTAGGGGTCAACTTCTCGCATTTCACAACTTGAAATCTCTTCAATAAACCTATTGGGACCGTTATTCAAGGACTTAAGCCCTTAAAACCCCTCGATAACAATAAATCAGGATACATGGGAAAACTCGCTCTGTTAGGCTTAGCCAGATCTCAAAAAAATATACATGTGAACCCATATATCTTTCGGATCCGCTCATCGCCCTTTGCCATTGGTCTATCGCAATATCGTTATCATAACGATTGCTAATACATAAAATCATAAATATATGAATAACACGGGAACACATGGAAAACCCGACTAGAAGCCTTAAGGCCGGACTTTAAAACTTATACACCCATAATTATAATTATCGACGGGTCCGCCTACTCCAAACTACCTCCGCGCTCTCTGAACTCCGCTTTCCCCAATCTCCAATTAGTGATTCATCGCTATCATAATATCAGTCATCAGCGTATCGTCGTACCACAGCCCTTAACCACCCCGACCTCCGATCGGCAATCAAATCATGATCGTCGATCCTAGCTCGCGATTCAACAAATACGATTAAATTGCACATTGGCCCATCGCAATATCGCAAGTCGCAATTCCACAAGCCAAGCTCACTCTACTTCAAACCTCCGATCTGATATTGCATTATGGACCCATTAAGGTTATAAGTCACCCTTTCTAAAATTTTAAGTCCAAGTTTCGAATCTGATTCTGTGTTTTGCACCTTTTCTCAATGTAAACTAAAATTCGGCTTGCGGGACTAAATCAATGCATAAAATGAAAATAGGGGAACACCGATATGAATTAAAACATACAAATGACTGTTGTGAACTTTATCAAGGTATTAGATGGGAAACTAGGCCAATCGCGCTTTTTAAAGACTTAAGAAGAAAGCGATACAAAATACACCAGTCATGCATAAATTCTGAATTTCAAAGACGAAACCAGTATGCTAATAATGCACAGGAAGATTTCAGAGGTCGCAAATTTAATACTAATACACTCTCATCGCAGACACCCATATCTCTATTTTAGGCAACCATTTTAAAGTACTCCAAGGAAGCAGTTGGTCTATAATCATTAATTATTCGTCTTGTAAAATGTCACTATGTGATAGTAGTTACATGTGTTCAAAATTGTAAAGTAACTGTAGGTGTTCTAGTTTCCATGTTTCACCCATTGCTAAGAATCTTACTTCTTTGGTTACTTCTCATTTACATGAAGGTTTCCTTGTGTTAATTCCTAGAGAATATATAATAAATCCATGGTTTTGGCTTATGATAATATTATGTATACCAATGCATGTGTCGATATCCTAATTGGATCAAATGCATATCTATCTAAATTAAAGCCTTGATTCTATGTATCATTCGAACACATGCTATCCAAATTGGAAATTGTTTCCATACCATGAATTAAGATTGTACCCTGGTAAATAGAAATGTTTATACAATGCACAAGAATGGTGCCCAAGTGGGGGTGTATAATTGTCACATAAGTCATGATATTTGTTCCTTAACAATTGCCCAATGCTTAGAACTATAAAATTTTATCCAAACAACATCTAGGTTGTGATTTTCCTTGAATATGCCTTCAATATTCCACCAACACTAAAGACAAGGCCACCTTTTATATTGTGGTTCCATGGATATAACTCATCTAAAAACATTTATTTCTATCTTCAAACATATAGCACTAGCCATTCGATAAACATCAATTAGATATTATACACCTAACAATAATGTCAATATTGAGTTGGTTGAGACAGCTAGGCACCCCCATTGAAAACTAATCTAACATTCTATATGAAATTTCAAAAGGGGTCTAGATATAATAATGTGATTAAAAATGGAAGGTTAATGATTATGTGAAGGCTCAAAAACGTATAAAATGGATTTAGCATGATTGTTTAGGGATACCTAAGGATACTTAAGGGTGATTACCAGTGCGTGGTAGCACTTGCTTAGATAACAATGGGGGCAGATTTATTAGAACCACAGTTATCATCTCTGTATTAGAAATAGTTGTTTACAAGTATAACAAAAGGGAAAACTTGCAACTATCATTATGGAAACTATGTGTGAGACAACTGAGAACTGAGAAGGCCCTAATTTGTGTTAATAAGTCATAGGTATCATACAGATTTTTAACAAATTCAAAATGGTGAGGACGCGAAGAAATCAAGGACCCGGAGAGTCATCGCAAGGACCTCCTACAAATAACCCATTATCTTCACTAGAATTGACTCTCATCCTGCATTCCCTAGAAGCAATTAATGAGACCTTAAGAGGGCGCCAAACAAATGAAGTGGAAGAGGAACACCCTCCATCAGGGTTAGGGAATCTCGAGGGATCTAGAGACTCTGATAGAGGACCTACAATTGAGGACATTACTAGGGAGCTCCAGAAGATTAAGCTCTCGGAGTTTGCAGGGGGTCATTCCAGTGAGCGTGGAGAAGCCTGGTTAGAAGGAATGAGAAGGTTCTTCACACTAAGGGATTACAATTCCAATTCCAAAGCCAAAATAGCAATATTCTAACTCAGAGATAGTGCTCTGAATTGGCTGGGTAACTTGGAGCGTCAACTGCACCTCACTCCAGACATAGTTACTTTAGAATTATTTGAGGAGAGATTCAAGAAAAAGTACCTGTCAACGTATTATGAAGAACAGTAGGTAGGAACCTTCCATGCCCTGGTATAGGGAAGTCGTACAGTAGAAGAATATGAAATTCGATTCATGGAATTGGTCAAGTATATCTCCTACATGGATACCAACTAGTGCTAAGCAAATCGTTTTATTTTTGGATTGAACCCTAAGATTAGGGCAATGGTGCAGATGTGGAAACCATCCTTAGTTGTAGAAGCTATAGAACAAGCTCGTTATGTTGAAGAACATTTAGACTTAAAGGGTGGAGGCAGAGCCATCTTTCCACGCCAAATAGGGTTTATGGGGAAGGCCTCTCGTACCTTCCAAAGGGGACAAAGTCTGAGGCCACCACCATATGGAAACAGGGTTATACCTAGAGCACCAACAGTGGGGATTTCAATGGTTTCTAGTGCAGCTTCCAACGCGCGCACAAATCAAAGTCATACACGAGGAGCAACAAGTGGGGGCAGGGGTTCCAGGGGAATAAACTCTTTCCAAATAACTCCACAACATTTGGTTCAAGGTCCATTTGCATCACTTGTTGGGGATGCAGAGGACCTCATTACTAATGGGACTGCCCTGAGTTGCAAACTGGTAACAAATATAGAGAAGGAAAAGAACCAGTGGGGGGGGGGGGGGGGGGCCAAGTAGCCACCATCGAATCTATGCAATTGTTGACAACCAGCAAGTTGAACACCAGTTTGTCATGGTAGAAACCTCAAGTATGATAAACAAAGTAACAGTTAAAATTGTGTTTGATTCTGGTGCTATAGATAGTTTCATTTCACTGGTTGCATTAGAAAAATGTGGGTTGGCATCCTACGAGCACGATGACTTTAAACAAGTTGAGATGGCTTCTGGGATAACACAAGCAGTAGGACCTAGTGTTGACCAATGTCAGATAAACCTTTGGGTGTGTATGACTAAGTTGAAGGCATACATCTCAACATTGGAGATGTATGATGTAATTATTGGAATGGACTGGCTAGAAGCTCATCGAGCTTTGGTAGATTGTTTCAAGAAGAAATTGATATGTTTATATGATGAAGGTAGGCCAATTAAGATTTTTGGAATCAAGAGGGGAATGTCACTACGGTTCATATCCATGATGAAGGTAAAACATTGTCTCAGACAAGGTTGCAAACTATATTTCGTCGAGGTTGTAAGTGACCTGAACGGACCTTCCCTAGATCAACATCCAGTTTTTTCATAATTCAAGGATGCTTTTCCAAAAGAATTGCCTGGATTACCTCCTGCAAGAGAAATTGATTTCACAATCGACCTAAAACCTGGTGCAAAACCAATATCTAAGACACCCTATAGAATGGCAACTCCAGAACTTTGTGAGTTGTAGATGCAGCTAAAAGAGATCTTAGACTTGGCATTTATCAGACCTAGTATTTCACCTTGGGGTGCACCAGTGATTCTTGTCAAGAAGAAGGATGGTTCCTTGCGGCTATGCATAGATTATAGAGACTTAAATAGAGCCGTGATAAAGAATAGGTACCGAATACCTCGAATAGATGACATATTTGATCAAATGAAGGGAGCAGTAGTCTTCTTAAAGAACGATCTACGATCTAGATACCACCAATTGAGGATTAAGGAGGAGGACATCTCAAAAACTGCCTTTTGAACTTGGTTTGGGCACTATGAGTTTGTACTTGTTCCATTTGGTTTAACCAATGCACCAGCAGTATTCATGAGCCTCATGAATGGTATGTTCAGGAAGTACTTGGACCAATTTGTGCAAGTCTTCCTCGACGACATTCTTTTGTATTCCAAGAATGAAAAGGGGCATGAAAAGCACCTAAGGGTGGTATTGACTTGCTTAAGGGAAAATCAATTGTATGGGAAATTGTCAAAATGTTCCTTCTTTCAAAAGAAAGTTCATTACCTTGGGCACATCATTTCAGGAGAAGTGATTTCAGTTGACCCGGAAAAGTTGGAGGCCATAATGGATTGGCCAGTACCAAAAAATTTCCCAGGAGGAACTTAGTTTTATAGGGCTAGCAGGGTATTATCGCAGGTTTGTGGAAGGGTTTTCAAGGATTGCAAAACCCATCACCACATTACAATGAAAGGGGGTCAGGTATGAATGGAAAAATGAATGTGACACTTCATTCACGGAACTAAAGAGGTTACTAACTAGTGCACCGATCCTTCAAGTACCAGACATGGGAAAATACTTCACTGTTTGCACCGATGCTTCGGTGCAAGGATTGGGTGTAGTATTGATGCAAGAAGGCGGAACAATAGGTTACGCATCTAGAAATTAAAGAAATTTGACGACTTATATGCTACCCATGACTTAGAATTAGCAGTAGTGATGTTAGCCTTGAAGCTGTGGAGACACTACCTCATTGGGAGAAGATTTGATTTAGAAGAGATCATCAAAGCCTGAAGCATCTCTTCGCTCAAAGGGATTTGAACACACGACAAAGGCGATGGAGCGAATTCATGAGTGAGTATGATTTTGAGATATCATACATCAAGGGAAATGAGAACGTGGTGGTGGATGCACTAAGCAGGAGACCACGAACCTTCTCCCTAGTAGCCTTAGAGGTAAATTTAAGGGAACATGTTTTAGAGAAACTCTTTGAAGATAGTTGGTACCTAAAAGTCATCTAAGCAATCCAGAATGGGAAACAAATAGAACAAAAATTTGAGGGATATGTCCTTGAACCAGATGGGCTATTAAGGTTTCAGAATGTACGTACCTAAGGTAGGGGGTATAAGAAAAACCATCCTCGAAGGGTCACATAGAGCACTCTATTCTGCACATCCTGGAGTAAAGAAGATGTACGCAAACACAAAGAAACTCTTCTTTTGGGTAGGCATGAAGCATGACATAGTCCAGTTTGTCGCCAAATGTCTTGAATGTCAACGAGTAAAGGTTGATCATCACCATCCAGCAGGACTCCTACAACCACATGACATCCCTATATCTAAGTGGGAGGTAATCTCCATGGATTTTGTGGTGGGTTTGCCACTCACTTCACATAGGCACAATGTTATATTGGTTATAGTTGATAAATTGACCAAAAGTGCCCATTTCATCCCAGTAAGAGACACTTATGATGTTACGGATGTGGTCAAGTGTTTGTAAATGAAGTTATTCGACTACACGGGTTGCCCACAAAGATCATTTCTGATAGAGACTCTCGATTTACATCTAGGTTTTGGACAAGTTTGCAGTCAGCACTAGGGGCTCAGTTGAACCTGAGCACTGCATATCATCCAGAAACAGATGGGCAGACTGAAAGAGTAAATCAAGTTCTGGAGGACATGTTTAGGATGTACATCATGGATAATCAGACTCACTGGGAAAGGTACTTACCATTGGTAGAGTTTTCCTATAATAACAGTTACCACAATTCAATCGGGATGCCTCCTTATCAGGTTATATATGGAAGGCCATGTAGGATGTCGTTGAGTTGGGAAAAGTTGGAGGACTGAGTAATAGTCATCCCTGAAGTAGTTTAAGAAATGGAGGAACATGTAAAGAAGGTTCGACAAAGGCTAAAGGAAGCACAGGATAGACAGAAGAGTTATGCTGATTCACACAGGATTGATCGCAATTATGAAGTAGGGGACTAAGTTTTTTTTCATATCCGACCCAACAAAAGCACCATTCGGTTTGAGAAGGGGATGAAATTGTCACCTTGGTTCATAGGACCTTTTAGGATCAAGGAGAAGATTGGACCAGTTGCCCATCGTCTTGTACTACCGCCCCATTTGCATAAAACTCATGATGGTTTTCATGTATCTATTTTACGAAATTATGTTTTTGATGAATCTCACAAACTAGATTGGAGGGAATTGCAGGTCTCCAACATGGGAACCGTAGTGGTCGAACCATTACGCATATTGGACCGTAGGGTTCGACAGCTTAGACGTCGCACGGTGGACCAAGTTAAGGTCCAGTGGGAGGATACAAAGACTATACATTGTGACTACCCCTCACTTTTTTAGCATCTGTGATGCCCATTTTTTACTTAGACAGTTATCTATGTTAAGGTTCTATTTTGCAGTTCCATGTTATTTATTTATGAACATTATATAATATTGATGCATTTGGTTGGACATGTGAAACTACTTATATAAATCAATTGATAGATTTCATATTGATGATAGAAATGGTTGATGTATGGCCTAAATGTATGACTCACTTAGTGATGAATTATCTAATGCATGACTTATCAGAATTATTTTGTTTCATATATGGCTCAAGTGGATATGATTTGTTAAATGAATGACTTGGTGAATTTATGATTTATTTCCAGTATGAACTACAAGATTGACACGTGGATACTAGACTTAATAACATGATGATTATATATCTTGTTGTTATATAAATGCATGAACGAGATCTAACCCGCAGGGTGGGAAAGAACTATATGATAGCCAAGATCTACTCTTCCATTGAGGGAAGGTTGAGACATCTCATGGGAAGGTATAATGTACATTGTTCTATTATATTTGGTATCTACTTGATATGCACTCTTATGACACGAATGAAAAGAAAATGACAAGTGGCAAGACGACCTGACTGAATTATTTGATGACAAGTCCAACCAGCACTATAGTGTGGTCTGTATTAGGGCATTGACCCTAGATGTGAGGATGGGTGGAGGCATTTCCCACCATCTAACCTCCAAACCTAGAATCGTGGGAGGGTAGTGGTGGACACGCTCCCCTAGACGTGTGATGCCGATTTCCAGTTTCCTATTGGGGAAGTTAGGTCAATATAGTCGACGCTTCTGCCACGTTGGTTTTATCAGTGGTTATATTGGTATAGCTGATGCCACCGTATATAGCAGCAGAGGATGGATAGGGTGGGAATGGAAGTAGGTCAGGATGGATAGGAGGATATATATTAGTTGGAAACTCTTGATGGGAAGAAATGACATTATCTGACTTATCAAATTTTACTACTATAACTCTCTCTATTTTGTTATGCCTTTGAACTCCTTGTGTCTTTCACTCTAACTTCGGGACAAATTTTTCTGAAGGAAGCGTGTATGTAATGCCCCACTTAATCTTATCATGAAAATTTTATTAATTTTTACATTACCTAAAAATATTGAGAAATATTGGTGAATACCTTCATTTGGGAAATTGTAAATTTTATTTACTCACGTAAAATTTATTATTTCTATTATTCAAATTCCCAACTTGTCTTCTCAAAATTAATCTTGGATAGGATATGGTCTCCTTCCATAATTACCAATTTATATATTCATCTCAAATTCCCAAATGTACTCTCACATTTACTTGGGAGAAGACATGGTCCTCTCCAATTAATCACCCAATTTTATATTCATCTCAAATTACCAAATGTACTCTCACATTTACTTGGGAGAAGACATGGTCCTCTCCAATTAATTACCAATTTATATATTCATCTCAAATTCCCAAATGTACTCTCACATTTACTTGGGAGAAGACATGGTCCTCTCCAATTAATCACCCAATTTTATATTCATATCACATTCCCAAATGTACTCTCGGATTTACTTGGGACAATATACGGTCCTCTCCAATTAATTACCCAATTTTATATTCATATCACATTCCCAAATGTACTCTCAGATTTACTTGGGAGAAGGGAAGTCGACTGTAAGGATGAGGAAGAAGTTATGACATTAATGAGAGGTGGTTGAGGTGGAGAAGGGAGCAGGGGCATGAAATGGGAAGGAGGAAGGGAGAAAGGGGGATGTTGGGTCTTGCTTTTGATTGTGGTTGGCTATGGTTTTGAGGAATTGTTAGAGAGCGAGGAAGTGTGTATTGTTTATCTTGGTCGTGGACACACACACTACATCTGGTTGGACTTGGGCTCGGAGGGCTAGGGAACCTATGGAGGTTTCCTAGGCTAGGAATTACTTCCTAGTTGGCTAAGAGGTAAATCCAGTCGGTAGTCAAGAGGAGCATTCTAGCAGGAGCAGCAGCTCAAGGGCATCTCCACCGGGCCACGAGTATAGGTATTCCTCTATGAATAGATTACTCATGTAAGTGATTGAAATGAAATGTTCACTATTAAAATTGTAGTGATTAGTATTTAAATGATAAATTATCATCATTTAAATGTCTTGTAAGAAAATAAATTATTGCCTCTTATTGCATTTAAATTTAGAGAATATAGATCTGTTAGAAGACCCTAGGATGGGACCTTACAATTTTTGTGCATTGCGACTCCAACTTCAAAACCAAAAGACAATGGAAACTAGCTAGCTTTCATGATCCGAGAAAGTTACAACATTTTAACGTACTCTAAAGCAAGGAAATTGATATATGAATTTTCACATACTAAACATATACTTAAACATTTAGATAAATATTTCTCAAATAAAAATAAGCATTGCAGGGCAGCGTAGTCCTTGCCACTTAAGTGGATGTTGTGTTTTTAGAAAAATTGCAAAATGATATATGAAGTGGAAAAGTTAATTTCCTATTAAGGGATAAGGACTTTCATAAATTTTTGGTGGTTAGTAACCAATTTTTCACATTTACGCTTTTACTCGTATGTTAAAGCGTTGAAGAAAACATAAATAATGGTAGGAAATAACTCCCTGTAGGTATATTTATTTCCATCTTGGTCCTATTCATTTTTAATGAAAATATTTGCTTAAATTATGGTGGGTTGTAACTGATGGTAAGTAGGTTCTTTACCTGTGTATGAGATATTTTTAAGGATTTTAATTTTAGGTGGTTTTCCCATGAAGCTTAACAATGAAAAATCATTGCACAAATATTTAAAAATCATGGAAGAAAAAGGATGATATCAATCAGGGATGACCGTGAGGGCTTGGAGATGAGAAGGTAAATTTAAATATGAGAAAGTGTAATTTGGTTAAACTAATATTAGGAGGAGAAATCTAGGATCATTGTAATCAATAGCACCAGCCATCTCCATGCTGCAATTCAACAAAATACATGAAACATTGTCTGCCCTACTATATCCCATGATTGGATAAGAAGACCTTGAGACAAAAGTTGATGTCCTTCTGAGCGCTAAAACAGGAAAACATATATTTAGTGTAAAAAATTTCCCTTGCCCAATTGTAGCTTTTTCAAAATTTCCATATGTGGTTTTTACTGATTTATGTTCTATTTTGATTCAGAGATATTTTGTAGATCGTGCTTTTTCAACTGGATGCTTATTACCCTTAAATCCAAATGCCCCATTTATTTTAGGAATGGATATCTCCCAATGATGCTTAGATTGACTTCGTGGCTTTGCAGCTTCAGCTTTAATGCAAAATAAAGTGCATCATGTTCTAGTATTATTCATCTTCGTAGTTCTGTATTTAAAGAAAAAATGTTTCAACTAGGGATTTCAATTTGGTCTTGTATTATTCTGTAAAGAGAATATTGCATTGAGTTTGAACAAAAGTTGAGACAAGTGAAGTGTAATAACTTTGTATATGAAAAAAACTCAATAGCGCTAGGTAAACATAAGGATTTAAACCCATTGTAATCACATTATAACAATATTTACTCTTGTAAAAGCACAAGTATTCATCGCATCAATTAATTTGGAATGAAATATATTGAGATAGAGAAAATTATTGTAAATAACCATGACCTCAAATCATTTATAACCTAGAATGATAACATTTTGATTTTTTTTTCCCGCGTGCGCTCTGCTGCCCTCTGCGAGCGTCCCCCTGCAAACCCTCCTCTAAGCCATGGCTCCAGAGGGAGGCTCTAAGCCTCCTTCCTCCCTCCCCCTTGAGCTCTTGGCCTTCAAGTAGCTGGTGGGTGAATGCAGCAAGCACCCAATGACAGCCTCTCAGTAAAAGTTTGTCAAGAAGATGGAAACAATCCTGACTGTCGTGCTCCCAGCTGAAGAGCCCTGTCGTGCTGCCATGAATATTGCAGAAAGACGACTCATCGGCTAGTTTACTAGGTTATGGCCATCACCTAGAGCCATCGAAGCATGGGTGCAACGCAACTGGAGACCGTTGGTCTCAGAAGGAATAAAATGTCATTTTTCGGTAAGGGTTACTTCATTTTCATATTTGAATGCATCGAATACAGGAACCTCATTTTCAGAAATGGGCCATATTTCATGGGACCTTAGGGCCTTTACCTGAACAAATGGACCCCAGACTTTGATCCAGCCCAAGATGTGCCCTTGGCTGTTCCTATCTAGGTGCGCCTCCCCCATATATCCTTGCACTTTTGGAGCCTAAAGACTTTAGAAACCATTGGAAACACCCTTGGAAAGTACATTGATTAGAGTAGATAGGAAGGGACAATACTCTTGTGCCAGGATCTGTGTCGAGGTAGATCTGGAATTTGGGCTCCCATAAGTTATAAAACTAACAATGGCATATTGGTCACATATGCAAGAACTGGACTATGAACAACAGCCCTTCAAGTGCAGGTACTGCCATGGATACGGGCACTT
Source organism: Pinus taeda (assembly GCA_000404065.3). Lineage (NCBI taxonomy): Eukaryota > Viridiplantae > Streptophyta > Pinopsida > Pinales > Pinaceae > Pinus > Pinus taeda. The sequence goes on along the minus strand of APFE031235673.1, from coordinate 37,033 downwards.
TGCAAGAAACTGCAAAAAGAAAGCTAAAGAAGAAGCAGAGGAAACAAATGGAGACTAATGGACAACGGTGTAGAAAACAGCGACATCAAATTAGGACAACAAACAGAGAGGGAAAGGGGCACAAGCGGGAAACAATGCGCCATCCTCAGAATTGTAGCTGGAAGTGGCAGCACCCCCACGAACAGACCTTCCCTCAAACTCCTTCACAACCCTTAGCACACGGGAGGAAACCCCTACAACGGAAAGTGATGCAGAACAGTAGGAAAACCCCTCTCTAATTGAGGAAGGAAATGTAGGGGCCTCCCCAGCCCAAAATGACTCCCTAGGAAGAGAAAACCCACCATCCTCTTATGTAGATATGATAAGAAAAAAGCCTCTAGATCTAACAGGCTCATCGGAAGAGGAGACAAATTAAAAACCATCGAAGAGGGAAGGGAGGAAATCCCTAAAGGAAGCCAAAGAAGAAGAAGAAGAGAGGCAAAAAATGCAAGGAAGTCACCCCACTCTAGAAATGTCCATAAGTCAAAATACCAGAGCTCGGCCACCAAAGGGAGGCCTCTCCTCCACCACCCCAAATAAATAATGTGTATAGTCTCTTGGAACTGTAGAGGCTTGGGGAACCACATGAAGGCTGAAGTAGTTAAAGATCTCATGAAAATAGAAACCCCAGAGATCCTCATGCTCTAAGAGACAAAAATAGAAGGGGAAGCCCTTCTTGAGTTAAGCAGAATGACCTGGAAGACCAAAGCTGGAATGGAAGTAAGCGCAAGGGGAACCTCAAGAGGACTTGCCATAGTCTGGATGGAGGATTTGTTCCAGCTAGAGAATTCCTTCAAGATTCAACATTGGGTTTACACTAAACTCAGACATAAAGCAAGTAAGCTCACTCTTGCCCTGTTTAATCTTTATGTTCCTGTGCTTTACCTTGAGAAAAAAGAGTGTTGGCAAACACTTATAGATTTTGTAGAATGTTATTTCCCCATGAACATTGTAATAGCAAGAGATCTAAACATCATTCTCAACCCAAGAGAAAAAAGAGGGGGCAACAATAGCAAATATCCATTGCTACCCCTTGTGGAGGACATAATTCAACAATGGTATCTTCTAGATCTTAAACCCAAAAAGAGGAGATACACTTGGAAAAACAACAAAACATGGGATGCTCACATCTCAACCAGGCTTGACAGATTTATAGTGTAGATCTCTCTTTTGATGGACAAGAGAATAGTATCAACGAGAATCCTACCAAAGCTCACCTCAGACCATAAACCCATCCTCTTACAACTGGACGAGGAAGAAAACCTGGGGCCCATACCGTTTCGCTTCAGCCCCTTGTGGATAGAGCATGAAGGGTTCATGGAAGTAGTTAAAAAGGCCAAGTCCACCATGGTCATCGGGTCACCCAGTTATGTTTGGGAGCAAAAAATAAAATCAACCAAAGAAGCTTTGAAAGAGTGGGTCAAAATGCCTTCCAACACCTACACCACACATAGAAAAGAAACTGTCCAACAATTAGTAGATTTACAGTTGGAGATGAAGGACAAACATGTAACTGCACATGAACTGGAGAAAGAACAAGTAGCCCAATTTGCCTCTTTCAGCTCTTACAAAAAAGAAGAAGAATTCTGGAGGCTTAAGTCTAGAAGCCTATGGGTGAAAGTAGGTGACCGAAACACAACCTTCTTCCACAGGCAGTTCAGAGCATGACTCTCCCATAATCACATTTCCAAAATCATCACAGCAAATGGGACAGTTGCCAAAGGTTTTACCCAAGTTAAATAAGCTGCTGAAACTCACTTTCAGCAGTTATACTCAGAGGACGGAATAGGAGATGAGGTGATCTCCAATGACTTCCTCTCCCAGATCCCTACCTTGGTTAACGAGGAGAATAATTCAAACCTTATGAAGCCCTTTACTGAGGAAGAAATCAACAATGTAATCTGGGACATGGAGCCTGAAAAAGCCCCAAGCCTAGATGGTTTCTCAGCACATTTCTATAGAGCCTGCTGGACAATCATCAAATCTGACCTTCTAAGAATGGAAAAGGCTTTTCAGAAAAAGGCTAAAGTGGGAGGCAGCACCAAATCCACCTTTCCCGCCCTAATACCTAAAGAAGTGAATCCAGCCACCTTTGACAGATTTAGGCCTATTTCACTATCTAATGTCTCTTACAAAATTCTTTCTAAATTGCTTATAAATAGAATAAAACCTCTATTATCTAAGCTCATTTCTCCTAGTCAAGGAGGTTTTGTAGCAAGAAGACATATTTTATACAATGTGATACCTGGTCAAGAATCCATGCATTCTAGTAATCAAAGGAAGGAGCAAGGGATGTTGATCAAGTTGGATATGACCAATGCCTTCGATCGGGTAAAACTATCATTACTCTACAAAGTCCTTCTTACCTTCGAACTCAACCTAGCTTTTGTGAATATGATCAAGGCCGGCACAGAAAAAACATGGACTACCCCACTGGTTAACAGCCGACCTACCTCTTATTTCCAAGTTTCAAGGGGTATAAGGAAAGGATGCCCGCTATCCCCCTTTTTGTACATAATAACAACAGACACCCTGAGCAGAAACTAAAAGTGGAAAGAATTAAAGGTACTCCCCCAGGCATCCAACCGATGACTGGACTAGAACCAATCAACCATGCCTTGTTTGCAGATGATTCTCTTCCCTTGGGAGGAGCTTCCACAAGAATAGAAAAGGAATTCAATGGGACCTTGCAGAGCTTCTACACCATTTCAAGGGTGCTCGTTATAAAAGAAAAAGTGCAGTGTACAGTTGGAACACAGAGGAGCAAACCACACTCTGAATTTCTAGAATCCTGGACTTTCTGGGCTATGCCTCCTGGAACAAAATTCAATACCTGGGATTGCCTTTAACTCTGGGGGTAAACCGAGCCTCACTTTGGAATGAAGCCATCAGTAAGATCAAAACCAAGATAGCTTCTTGGGGAAGACAGTGGCTTAACTACACTGGCAAGTTAATCCTCATAAAGTCCGTCATTTCCTCTCTCCCTATCTATCAGGCCTCCTTCCTCCTGGCACCAAAGACAATCATAGACCAGATATCTCAGCTACTTAGAAACTTCCTATGGCAAGGAGGTAAAGGAAATGAAAATAAATTTCACTTAGTAAGTTGGGACAAAGTGAAAATGTCAAAGCTGGAAGGAGGTCTCTAGATTAGAGGCCCTAGGCTGGCAAACATCGCTTTATGTGGAAAAATCCTTTGGAAACTCTACTCCAATAAACATCACCCAATCAGTCAACTACTCCTGAATAAATATCTCAAAGGAGTCTCATCAAGAAATATTCAAGCAGATAGAGTTCCCAAAGGCACAGCGCTCTTGAATCTCTGCAGAAAAGGGCTTGCCACCTTCCAAAATCAGCTCTATAGGGTGCCTAGAAACAAAGTTAACATCACGATATGGCAAGATAAAATCATGGGAAATCGCCCCCTTGAACACACAGTGGAGTGAGTGGATCTCTGTGACTGGCTTTCCCAACACGGTTTGCACAGTCTAGCCAACATTTCTGCCTGGGACAGACAAGGGAACTGGAAAGATTGGGTCTTCCACCTTCTGCCAACACATTTAATTCAACAAAAGAACCTTCTCCTGGATAAGTTGAAGGGCTCAACTCCAATTAACCTACACTCACCAGATCTCTAGAGATGGGGGAAGACAGGGGTCTATACCCTTGCACTTGGCTCTGCAACCTTGCAACCCATGCAAAATTAAGTTCTCAGCCCCTCCATCTAGCAACGCACATGGGAAACTTGTGGTATACCCAAGGTGAATTTCTTCACTTGTTTAATCATCCACAGGAAAGTGTTGACAAATGAAAATCTGGCCCATAGAGGCATTATAGGACCGCACTGGTGCATTCTATGCAAATCAGCATCTGAAAGTATTGATCACCTCTTTGTAAGTTTCACCTTTGCACAATCTATATGGGCCCTCGTCCTTCAAGGTCTAAATGCACCTGCCCCTACTCAGTGCACAATAGTGGAACTCTTCTTCACTTGGAATGAAAGGTACCCTAGGACCCTCAAAACAAACTCTCTATGGAATCGGATCTGGCACTCCATTCCCAAGTTCATTTGTTGGAAGCTCTGGCTAGCTAGAAACAGCTGGATATTCAATAATGCATCATCCTCTCCCTTGTCTGTGGTAGCCAAAGCTAAGGTGGCCCTGATGGAGGCCCTAGGGAACTACCCCAGTAAGTTAGATAACACTCTCATAACTGAAGAAAGAAGCTGGCTGGAACCCTTCTCGTCCGGGCCAGCAAAGAAATACTTGCACGGCCCACATTCAAACCTACTTGGTGCATCAAAATACAGATTTAGAGTTCCAATCTTGGTGGAGGAAGCAGGGAAAGGTAATCGTCTTCTTCGATGATGCCTCCAAAGGAAACCCAGGGACCTCTTGTGCTGGTGGTGTGGTCTACTCTCAGGATGGCTCCTGACCAAATAGTTATAGCTGGGTATTAGGAAAGAGCACCAACAACCATGTTGAAATCCTTGGGCTTCTTAAATGATGCCAGATTTCCCAAGAACATGGTTGCACAACTCTCCAGGTCTTCGGAGACTCAGAACTCTTAATAAAGACAATAAACTCCTACGAACATCTAAGAAATCCGGCTCTCAAAAACACTCTCCAGAAGCTGTGGGGCTTGTTGAGTTTCTTCACCACTTCCTCTTTCTTTCACATTCTCTACACCTCAAACAAAGAGGCAGACATCAAAGCAAACGAGGGATGTTATTTGACTCAAGGGTTCCTCAAAAGAAATTCGGATGAACCAGGGTGGACTGCCATTCCTTAGCTAAATAATGATGCAACAAGCAAAACATGTCTCGAGCAACCATTAGATTTCAACATTCAACGGTCCAGGTCCACCTTCAACTAAACTACTTAGAATTACTGGAACCGTTCACTAGAACAGAACAAGGGTCTTCACTCGGGAAGGAGTGAAGAAGTCAAAGAAGCAGAAAGGTGGCTTTATAGCAAAGAGTGGGTTTTTGGGCGGCACTAACAATGGTAAGTGGTATCATGAGCTAGGCTCTGATTCCACAAAGAGGAGGACACGTAGCAGCGACAGAGGGTGGGGAAACTACTTTATTGGGTGGTTAACCCATGGGTGTGTTATTAACCCGAAACATATGAGAACCAGTGGATCTAATCAAAATAGATCAGCAGTGGAGATTCAACATGCAGGTTGGCAGATCAAGGATCAGAGTTTGGTAGAGACACGAGCTTCTGCGGTGGATCGATGGGTGTGGACCCGAAGTGGTAATGTGCCCGAGCCTAAAAACTCTGAAGTCCGAAATGGGAGACAACCCACTAGTGTGTCATAACCAGGAAAACATGGAAACCATAGGATCCCATCAAAAAAGATCAACAGAGGAGCTTCAACATACAAGTTGACGAATTAGGGTTTGGATTTTGGCAAGGACAAGTGTTTCTGTGATGGGCCATTGGGTATGGACCCAACGTGGTATTGTGGCCGAGCCTAGAATGTTTGAAATCTGTAAAGGGAGAGATCCATCAAATCCATCCAAATTAGATCAACGGTGAAAGATCACCATACAATCGACCAATCAAGATCAGGGTCTGGCAGAGCCAAGCGCAATACAAAGGGTCGATGGGCGTGGACCCGAAATGGTTATGTTCAAGAACATAAAAATTTTGATGTTCGATTAGTTGCAAATCAGTCGCGAAAATGTACTGTTGCATTGAGGGCCGAGGAAGTGTCAATCCTCGACACTGATAAAGGCAAAACCTCGAACAATGAGCCTCGACTGTACGATGGTGGATTGGTGTGTTTTGTGGAATTCCCCAACATAATGGCTCAAAAGACTTCAACGCTGTCGGAGCCAAGGGCTTATGAAGGGCCGTTGGGTGCAGACCTGAAACGGTCTTTGCGCAGGGACATAAAAATTTGAAATCTTCCAGACTAAATCAGATATCGGGCGCAGTGGTGGTGTGTAGCAAAGCCGAGGTTGTGTCTATCCCTGATGCCGATAAAGGTGATTCCTCGATCATCAAGCCAAGACTGTACTTAGGAAGAAAGGACTGCTTTTCGGAAATCCACATTATATCGATTTACAAGGCTTTAGGGTGATTTACATACAAACTCAAAAGGCTCGACAAGTATCAAAGTAACTCAACCATCGGGAGCCTTCCTCCGATGCGATTGCAATGGGTTCGCTAGTCGTTCCTTTTTGTGACATAAGGCATCACTTTGTATTCTTAAAATGCCGATGCAATGCACCTTTAAAGCTCCAACTCCTTAAAGGATTTGTAAGAAGTAGAATGGCACATTGACTGTAAGAAACTCCTTGTAATTTCGGTTGAAAAGGCCACGACCCAACCGTTGATTTTTAATATATTAACCGTTTAAGTTAAAAAAATAAATAAATAAATAAAATAATTTGTAACCTAATATTTAATAGTTGTGTTCAATGTTTGTTTAAAAAGTTAAGAATTTTATTTTTAAATCTATCAAAGATGTCACGGATGTAGCAAATGAAAAAGTGTGGGTACCAATTTACTTGGGAAATACTCTTTGCATAGACATTACAGACCAAGAAAATGAAAAGTATTTTCCTTCTAATAAAAGGTATCTTCATATTATCCATTGGAGCACATTATGTTATATGCATACAAGGAAATATAAAACCCTAAATTCTTCTATCTTTTACCAGGCTAGCTAAAACATCTATTCAACAACGCAAGTGACTATCAAGATTATTTTGTAGAGCTTGATAAAATTACAAGATCTATAGTTGTTGCAATATTTTAATCTCTTGAAGTGACAAACACCATAAGACTGCAAATAACAAAGTACCCATATGATTATAGAAAGAAAAATTGTGATAAAATGTTGCTTGTTGTTGAAAATATCAAATTGATTATAGAACCAAAACAACTCTAAACCATATATGAAGGAATAACAAATCTAAAAACTTCTTTTGATATAAAGAAATATTGACAAACTAAAACAACATAAGAAACACTATAAAACATTGTGTACATATATTTCACGATGAATGAAAGAACCCAAGATGTTTATAAGACTTTTTTAAAAGAAAACTCAAAAACCTATAATAGCATACTCATATTAATATTTACTATCACTGAAGACTCCAATCTTTTCACTGATAATGGCATTAACTGTAATTAAATAGTTGAAAACAGAAGGATAAAACCAAAAGAAAAATCTACAACTGTTTAGATTCTAAAATTGTAAGGCGAAGGCTATTAGATGTAACTGCCTCAATGAGTCATGTATAGGTGTTGAATTATTCGTTTGGTGGAAGCTTCTTCTTTTTTTCATGTCATTTTAAATATATGAAAAAATTATTATTTTTTATATCCTTAAAACATTATATAGAATAAATAAAATTGTTTATGTTCAAACATGAAAATCCTTCATCCTTTAATTGCCTATTGAAGGAGAAGGACTTGCATACATTTTTGTGAGTTACAACACTACTAATTTTTCACATTTACACTTTTACTCCTACATGTTATAGCATTGAATAAAACATAAATAATGGTAGGCAGTAACTCCTAGTAGGTATATTTATTCCCTTCTTGTTCCTATTCATTTTTTATGCAAATGATTAATTATGGCGGGCAGTAACTGATGGTAAATAAGCTATTTGTGCAAGTATGAGTTATTTTCAAGGATTTTAATTTTATATGGTTCTTCTATGAACCTTAACAATGAAAAATCATTGCACAGATAAAATCATGGCATAAATATTGCAACTACATCCATAAATTATGGCAAAAAATTTTAAGGCAACTATCCACATGCACTACAAGGAAAATACCTTATAGCAAAGGTTATAACGAAGGCTTTTAGTGTTATAAAATTGGAAAATTTGTCAAAAAAAATCCATTAAAACATCAATTTGTGATAGTGGATGTTTTAGCGGAGATTATAATGGAACTTCATCACAACTGAAAAAATATAGGCGGCCGGAGATTTTAGCGGATGTTTTTTTTTGTGGTTTTCTTAATGGAAAAAGTAGCATCGGTGTGCTACATATTTCAAAAGCATTGGCACCACATACATAACTAAAAGCACCAAGGCATTGAATCCAAAGAACACAGGTGCCTAAAAAGTATACTGCCCCGATGCGTATACATCAAAAAATGCCCTAGGGCATTCTTTTAAGGAACGACACTGGGGCACGCAAAAAAATATTGTAGACCCAGTGCTCATATTTAAACTCGCGGTGTTGATGCGTATTGTTTGTATAAATGCACTAGTGCACTAATATTATAAAAGGACCAGTGATGTTAACTTTAATAATGCATTGAGGCTAGAAATAATATTTTGTAGGACTGAGGCGTTAGTTATATGAAAGCATTGGTGTGTTAAGAATTGCAATTCACTAGGGCATTAATTGCAAACAATATCGGAGCTTAAAGAAATAAATGCTCTGATGCTGTCGTTTCCTAAAAAGGCACTGATGATGAAAAAAATATGTTGTCACAGTGATTTTATATATCATAACGTACTCATGCAAATTTATGTTATGGACACACCAGTTTTTTTTTATGAGATTCTCTATTTTTTGGAAACATCGACCTGTGACACTGCAATTATTGCAAAAAAATTTAAATCTATTATTCATCAAAAAATTCACATATGTCTTATAATTGTATTCATATAAATTAAAATTTGATTAGTGCATTTGTATATGATGTTTGGATTAATTTGTTATATTATCAGATTTTGCATCTCTTCGTTATAATATTTAATCATCCATATATTTAATTAGTGGTGTAACATTTCACAATGCCATTAGATAACACAATAGAATAAATTAAAATGTGTTTTATTATATATCAATAAGAGGCTCTTTGTCATACAAAATGTGATTGTTATTAGTAACCCTTTGTCATTCAATTGGGACACTATGTCCATTACATTAAACAAAATACTTGATTTTCACAAACAATTATTTCAAAAAATAGAACATGTTGCATTCATATCCAAATAAATCATCATTCTTCACTGGAACTATTGTTAGCGCTCGGGCTAATTTTGTTGATTGCATCAATTGTTTTCATCTTCTTTCCCTTGTTCCATCTACAAACAGAAAAATAAAGTGTAATGAGTGTATCTACATCAGTGAGAATAATGAAAATTGAAATAAATAATATACATCAATGTAAATTGAATAGAAATGTACCATAGCAAGAAGTGACTCAAAGTGTACACATGGTTTCAAAACCAACTCTCATGCCTTGTTGTAAAAGTGTTTTATTGGTGTAGTCCCATACTTTGTTTCTTGCATGTTTTAAACCCCATTATAAATCATAGATTTAATATAAAGGATTATTTTTTTCTATTAATTATAAACTCAAAGAAGTAAAACAACTTAGTTACTACAAATTCCACAATTAATTTTTGAAATGCCAACATATAGTCACAACTCATATTTAACCCAATGTCAATCAATTTTTCTGATGACTCTTCTTTGTATGTTAGCACCTATTTGAAGACATTCAAGGATGGTTGTTGTAAAACAACTTAAAATATACAAAAATGAAATCTTGAGTTGTTATAAGGAAATATTAACAATTACTCACAAACTTTGATATTAACCATTTTCTTCCCTGTCATCTTGTTTTATGTGTTGAATGAGTTCCATTTTGTTTTCTTTTCTGCAAGAAAATACTTGAAAACTAATATTTAATGCTAAATTGTTTTTGTATATGTACAAATTCAATTATGATTACATACATTTGAAGCACGTTGTTATTGAGATGGTTCCTCTTAAGATGCAATTATGTTCATTGCTTTGATCATCTCCTTGTACACTTTTTTGGACATTTCTACTCAGGCATGTTTCGCATATTAGCTCATTGATCATTTGCGATTTTCATAACCTTCCTGAAAAAAATAATAAACTATTTTTATATTGATATAGGAAAATTAAATATAACAAAACTGATATTAATAAATAAATGGTTTATATTAATATATACACATAATTCTAGAAAATAATTTTAATAAGGAATATTTTTTTTTCTCAGTAAAACTATCTAATATATTATGTACAGGGTGAAATTTACATTCAGGAAATCAAAGTGCCCAAGTCCAACAGTGGCACTGTGGGCATTAGGACGAGATCCAGAAAGGCCATTGAAACTCCTACCAGACTTCGACCTGACCATACAGGGCCTGAAAATTGATTGAAACTGCCCGTGCAGGGGCCTTGGAACGATGCCCAAAAAGGGGTCTTTGAGGCACCAGCCAAAAATCGAATATACTAAACCACCCACGCAGGGGCTAGAAAACTTACTGAAACTTTCCACGCAGGGGCTCGACCATAGACTGAAACTGCCCATGCAGGGGCACGCCAATTAACTGGGAATGCCCACAAGAGCAAAACACAAAATCCCTCGCCGGGGTTTCAACAGACTTGGCCATTGCATATTTTGAATTGGACTTAGGCCAGAGAAAACATAAAACAAAACCATGAACATAATCAAAACCAGGGAGGGCCCCAACATACCCAGACCATCGCTGTGTGCAGAGGAAGCGATTCAGCAGCGGGCTACTCGGGAGGCTTTTCCTACACCACTTCACACCATCCATATCTCTCTCGCAAAGTTTCCCATTCCTCCTCCACTTCCGCCTTCGAGGTCGCTGCTTCCTGAGCTGGAGGGATTTTGGAGGCTTGTCCAGGTTCCTCCGCAGGTTGCCTTTCTTCCGCACTCAGGCTTCCCCCTAGAGTTCCCTCCCCACTGCTCGCCCCTCCAGCCTCGTCCTGAGCTTCCTGAAGAAAAAGGACTGAAACATGCGCGTTAATGCAGGGTCGTTCCTACGTGTAGCTAAAGGTGAATATGGCGGACCCAAAGGCGGGCGCAGGGGCCGGCTCGGCGTTAGGAGCTCTGGAATCCATATACTGGCTTGCCTGTAAGGGGGTGGCTTGAATTCCCCTGTGACACCGGCAGCGGCAACACTGAACACGTGGACGCGAGGCTGGGGAGCGAGCCGGTCTTCCGCGAGTTGGACCCCTTCTACGATACATGGTTGCAGGGGCTGCAGGGGCTGAGATGAATGCAGGAGCTGAAATGTCGCAGCGACCCGTAATCCAGAACCTCCACTGAAGAGTACCCAGTCTACTATCAGAATTGAACTCGCTAAATCTGCCCACAGGATTAGAGACCTGAGGGGCGATGCATCGGACAGCAATCTGTTCTCCATGGCTCGGCGCTTCGTCCTTAAAAACAGTCCAGTAGTTCCCTTGGCGCCTATACTCCACATCTGCAAGTTGCCTTCGATCCATGGCGTCATAAGTTGCATTGAATGCCTGCCGCCCTCCTCGTATCGACTGTCCATGGCGGTGAAGGGCATCATCAATGCTCATCTTGGACACGAGGCAGCCCATGTCTACCATGTGGCTCCTCTCCATCGAACGTCTCATCACCCGCATCCGGGGAATTTTAATAAGGAATATTACCTTTTGAGTGATTTTTATTTTTTTTGGACATTTTTTTTATTGCAAGTTTGACATATCTTATTAACCATTGCTCAGGAAACGTTTCGTGTAGATTATATATAATTTGTTTCTTGGAATCATTGCATTGATTTTTGCATCGTAAGTGGAAAATATGTCTCTATGTTCATTCCACTAGATCCCTCATAGTTTTGTAAAAAAAATTCCCCGTTTGGTAACCTCCAGCACCACTCAAGATGAGCTAAGGACCAAATCATCATCATTTACATGTTCTGTAATTTTACTTTTATTAGAAAGACATTGATCTTTTCCTTCATTGTTTCTCCCTGTAGAACATTAAACATATATGAATTAATAGATTGTTTGAAACATGTTATCTAATATTTTTCCATCAAGGTTTTACGCTCTTCTGCACTTAGATTAGAAATAATCTTATTGACTTTCTTCATTTTGTGGCTCTACATGACACACACTAACCAATACATATTATTTAAACTTACATATAGTTCAAACATATTAATTTTGTAAAGAATTTATAAATGACTTGCCTTCTCTACTTTTTTTGATGTGTTATCACTATGTCTATCAGTATTTTTGTTACTTGACACCTTCTCAGATATTTTTTTATCAATATACAACCTGTATCATTCAATACATAAGCCATTAAATATATTTTATACATAAATCAAATAATTTTCAGCCAACAAGAACCCTAGTAACAGATTTGTTTATTTGAATAAATGCACTGAGCGTTTAATTGTTCAGCACTCTCAACAAAAATTAAATTTTAAAAATAATTTTAAATCATGACAGTGTGATTTGTAATGATAAACACATTGCAATGACTTAACGGTGCTACATATCAGAGGCACGCTCGTGTGTTATATTACACCGGGAGCATCGATGAATAGATTGGAAAAAATCGACAAGGTTATAATACATCGGTGTGTTGTATTACACAGGGCATGCAGGTGCGTTATATTGCATTATTGCACCACATAATATACATTGTTTTTCTTAAAAACGGACAATGTTGATAGGGTTTGGATCTAATTCAATAAGTGATCCTCCTACTTTACATGTCAAATGCCCTGTACATAATAAGTACACAAACCCATTAAATCTAAAATGCCTAAAATGGAAAACCATAATTGTGAAGTGGAAGAGAGAGTTAAACCCTAAGGTGAAATTTTGTAGTCACATAAGCAAGAAGAAGCAAGGGTTTAAGGTAAGTATTGAATATGTTGGTTTTGTTTTTTTTCCTTTTTTTCTTTTTTTTTCTTTGTGAATAAATATAACAAAAATTGTAGAAAAATTAAGAGTAAAATGAACAATAAAATTTAAAATTTTTGCTATGCAAGGTTTTGAGTGAATCGTCATACCTTTCAAATTCTGATCTTTCTGCAGTTCCAAAATATTTTGTTGCTCGACAGTGCTCCTTGCATGTCTCTCTTGCAAATGATCTCTCTTTTAATTAAACCATAACAGGAATTATAATTTTTTTTACTAGTAAAACCACCAATAAAAATTAAAATTTTTACTATGCAAAGCTTTGAGTGAGTCACCATACCTTTCAGCTTCTGATCTTCTAAATAGTTGTGTTGCTCCAAAGTATTATGTTGCTGCACAGTGCTCCTAGTATGTTTCTCTTGCAAATCACTCCCTTGAAATTTTGGCAAATATAATGAAATAGTGAATAATGTTTTACTATTTAAAAGACTTCATAAAATTAGATCTCAAAAAATCAATTGTCACTCAGTTTTGAATTTTTTAAAAAGAAAAAAAATTGCTCTTTTTTTCACTTAATCTGAACAAGTAAAGCACACCGACATTGCCAAGGCGCCAAATTTTTTCAATGCACCAACATGATACAATCTTTTTTTTTTTTTTAATCCCAAAATGGTTCAATTAATATTTTAACACAAATGTATGTTTTGTATTTAAATGCATCTATGTTGTAATTGTTATAAGAGCACTAACATGGTAGAATTCATTTTTATTTTCAAAATTCCGGAAATATGTGTGTACCGATGTTTTTTTTATTTAAATGCATTGGTGAATTTTTGTATAAGAGCACCAATATGATAACATATTTTATATTTTTCAGAATCTTGAAAATTGGTATGGGTATTATTTGAACGCCCCAACGCTATTATGACTTAAACGCATCATTGTGATTTGTTTTGATAAATGCACCGGTAGGGTTTAAAAGCTATTTGAAATTTTATTTTCACATAAAATAGCATATTAATCTCAAATTATCTTTTAAGATGCATCCACATGAATTATAGTAGTTGATAGTGTACATTTTTTGCTTAAAATCACATATACTTGAAAAATGGTTTGAAAATATATTGAAATTCAGATTGTGGTTATATGGTTCTCAAAATTAATTTTAGATATGCACACAAAATTTTATTTCTATTTCTTCTCAAATGCAAGGAAAAAATCTTAATAATATCAAATGGTCAATTCTTCAAATTCCAACTCATTCCATATTGCAGATCAAATGCCTTCAAGGATTTCTCCCTTTCCATCTCCAGTAAGTTCAAATTTTATTTATATTTCAATTTATCTAATTGGATTTATTTTTTAAATTCATGTCAATTTGAATAAAAATGTATCCAAATTTGTAGGATCCTTATTCATAATCAAGTTCTGATGCAGAAAATATTCCTCCATTTCAAAAACATAGAAAGCTCTTATCAGGAGTGGCATATCACAAACAAATGGTAGATTAAAATAGACAGCCTCTTCACTCTACCAATCTGAACATGACATCTTCCTGCCACAATCCTAGATCAACGATGGTAATAATTATTTGGTATAATGTAATTTCAACAAAACAATTGCATTGACGTGCTTACTAATTTCATTGATATTGTATTAATAACATTCAATATTTTTTGAAATTAGGATTATATTGATGATAAGCGACCCACCTACCATCTTCTGGTGTACTTCCCGCCCCACACCCCCCCCTCCCGCAATTTTAACTCGAGAGAAGGTTTCATTAATATCAAGACTCGGAGAGGAAGCATACAAAGAATGGTTGAATCAACCACCTATTCTTACACAAAAATTGTCACCATGACTTTCTCTAGTTTGTGTGAGTCCATCAATACTCATGCATACCTCCTTTGCAAGTCTTAAACCTCATCTCTTCATGTCAAGCCTTGAAAATGGGAGAAAGACCTTAAAAATGTCTCAAATCCTAGTTTCGCACTTTCTCCTAGCATTGCTTGCGGTGCCGCACCTAATGGTCATGTTTCCTGCAAACCTGACCGCTCTGTATAATGAGTGATGGGTGCGAACCCCTGTAAAAGTTAAAAAGGTGTGAGTTCATTCTTAAAACCTTATCTTGGGTCACTTCTAGACACTTCTAGAAGGAATATTACAGTGGCAAGTCCGCTCCACCTTGGTACATCCATTCCATAACTAAGGGAGCTAACTCCATGATATGAGGTGCTTATCCCATTGAAGGAGGAACTTATCCCTTCAATGGTGGACCTGCAACTTCCTCCATTTGCACTATTAATTCATGCATTGGGTTGGTTGTAGAGGAGGTTGAAAGCTGAAGATTCTTGAGGGTAAATGTTGTTGAAAACTAGGCTTCCTTTTTGAGCTTGTGAGAGGAGAGATCACATACCTTTCATGTCATTTGGGAAGTGAGTGAGGCTTGTCAAAGTAGAGGAGACCCCTGCTGGACCCTGGAAAGGACTTGTGCAACATCAAGGCAAAGGTTGTAAAGTTCTTTTATTCATAAAGTTAATACAATCAAGTTTGTTTTTCTCAATGAACTGTCTCAAATGGTTTGTTTTATGAGCTCCTTGATCTTCATAATGAACATGTTTTGTTATATGCAGGTATGCTTTGATGTGTGCTTGTTTGTGTATGCAGGTTATTAAATGAGAACTGCTTGAAGCTGTTGGGATAAAACTGCCTCAAACAAGCATTAGACCGAGGTAGGGTCTTTTAGACTTCTTAGTATTCATTAATGAATTGAAACATGTTTAGAGAAAAATAGGTTTGCTTGTGATATTTGTTGCTAGATATCACTAGATACTAGGGAGATCGGTCTTGTCCGCAAGAACGATTTATCCGGCCAACAGTGTTCTAGATGTCAATGACATGGATCCCTCGGGGATTTTTGGAAATAGCTACAAGGATCTATTTAAAACTTTTGTGGCTTGGTACTCAAGAACACCTTTTTCACCTTTGGGTAAAATGGATCATATTGTTGTTCCTAAAATTCTAGGTGTTTGGGACTCAAAAGTATTTTTATGTTCTCAAAGGCCCTAGCAAAAAAATGTGGATGGAGATTCTTGTTCACACACAACTTGTGGACCTGGGTGGTATATTAGAAGTACATTCACCCCTTCTAATTGGAGGATTGGTTAAGGTTGTGGGACAAGCCTCATGTTAATATTTCATTGATTTGGCGTGTAATCCTTAATTATTTTGACCTTATTGCTTCTATTCTAATCTGGAAGGTTCGAAATAGTTTAAAGGTGAGACTAGGATAGGTTCCCTAGACAAGTAGTGGAAAATCCCACTGTCTACCTCAGAATGTCATAGATCAAATTAGAGATAGGGGTATCTCAAGACTTTCCCATATTAATAATCCAACTCATACTATTATTTGGAAATAAGGTTGGTTACTTGTTGAAGCTTTGCAAATTGAACAGGTATTCCATGAGACTTAGACTGGATATCTTGATGCCCTTGATGTTACTCATCTCAAACTTTCCCAGAATGATGATGAGTTGGTTTTGGCTCCCTCTGTAGTAGGAATTTATACTCCCATGTTGGGGTATCTTCACCTGAATGTTTTTGTAGTTGAGGTGTTGGGGGAGTGGTGGTGGAGAGAATTTTGGAAGGTAAAGTGCCTGTCAAAATATCACCTTTTCATGTTGTCTATCCTAGCTAAAATAGTTCCTACATTGGATTTATTTCAAAAGCTTCATAAGATCGGTCCCAACTGGTATTCCATATGTAAGCTGAATAGAAAATCCACAAAACATTATTTTGTTGATTACCCTTTTTGTTGTTAAGGTTGCTATATATGCATCTATGTTTTTGGAAAAGGATGTGTTTGGTGACGGCCTTGTTTTGAGGAGAAATGGAGGTCTTGGGTGAAAAATAGGAACACAAAACATTTTAGGGCACTATCATTTCTCATTTGTTGAGGTGTATGGTTAGCCGGGAATAAAGAAAATATTCAAAACAAGCCTTCTTCTATAGATGAAGTGGTAGTTGAGGTTCTCGCTATCCTTTCTCATTTTCCTTGGCCCAATTCTCCTCCAAAGCATAGACTTGTGATCTTGAAGGAACCTAACAAATTGTGACTATGGGGTTATTTTTATGGGTTTGAGTAGGGATGAGATATCATCTATGGTGGTGGATTCATTCTATATTTATTTGAATAACATTTTGACAAATTCAACATAGGTCTAGGAAGGAGAACAAACAATCTCGCCAAATTGTTATCTTGTCGTTCTTTATTGGATTTTTCTCGTGAGAAGGGATGTGATCATCTACAAGATTTTGGTGATTCTTTGTTGGTCGTTAATTGGGTCAATGAAATTCAACAATGTCACAGTTCACACCTTTCACACATTTAGGAGGACTTGCAGAGGATCAAACTTAAATATGTATATTTTTCATGCACTCATATTTACAAAGATCGAAATTGGGAGGTGAATAGGCTAAGGAAGGCCTTCAACTTGATTGGGGGATTTTGACCATTGATGAGCTTCTAAATGGTGAACATTTATGTTTCTTCCATTGTCCATACATGGGAAAACAAGCTTTTCAGATATACCTCCCATTTATATCTTATTGTTTCCACTTCTTCTATCATTAGATTATGATTGTTTTTTGGCACTAGTTTCAAAAGCCTCTTAGACTAAAAATTTTGCTCATTTTGACAGACTATATATGGAATTTATATCTCTCTAATATCTAATTTATGTGGTGACCCCTGGGGTCGAATGATGTATACTATGAACTATTACGCTGGTCAATATGCTTTGTTTATTTTTTTGCCACTGAAAGACCCTTAGTAAATATTTCATGAATACACAATTGGTTGTGCATACAAAAAATGTAATTTTGTTTTATCTTTGAATGAAATTACATTTTTTTCCTTGAAAAAATAACTATTTACTGACATGCCAATGATATAATAGAATTATTTATTGTTTGTCAAGATCAAAGGGGTGCCTTGCTAAAAGAATGACGTTGTCAACGTAAAGAAAAAGAAATGATGAATATTCCAACAAAAGTAGTGTCAGCACAAGTATTTCTTTCAAATGTGCCTCTATTTTTTCAATATAAATGCCAAAAAGGTTATCAAGACAAGCTAATTCACGAAATTCAATGATTTCCATCCTTGAAATTTGAAATGTGTCGAATCTTGAGGCAATTCAAATTAGTTCAACGTAAAGTTAGTGAATCTCAATCATAACCCAAAGTCGAGCTCGAATTTGAATTTCAAGGTGAGTAAAATCGATAAATAATTAAGGTTTCGTTCAAATTTGACTCCAAAATTTGACAAACAAAAAATAATAAATAATACTTCAACCTTAGTCACTTGTTCCATGTAATTTTCACATGGAAATCCCTCCTTGCAACTGCCTAACCCAATTCCAACTTCCTTCCCTTGATGTGTCTCCTGCTTATGGTTGCATACTCTACAAGTTTCCCGAACCTAGTTTAGCACTTCTTTATCTGATGAATTTCCTCCTCGTAAGCCATAGCCATAGAGTCCTCTACGCAATACCATCATAGATATTTTAAATATTAAATTTGGTAGTGTATCAAATTTAACAATGAATTTTATGAAAACAAAATTTCTTATTTAATTTTGATCAAACTTTGAGGCTATAAAACTCATTTGAATTTGGAATAGAATACTTAAAAAGACAAAGAACGACCTTGCTTATCCCTATGTTTGAGCTCCCAATTACATATAATCAGTGAAATATAAAAAATAAAAACAAATCTTCTGAGCAACAATGGAATCATAGGGTATTTTAAATTATCCAAAAGTGGTTAAAATGAGAGAAACAATCATGGTCAAACAACATTGACAAAAGAGAAACCATGAAGCTAAATCCAAGCCCAAAAACAATGGTACAATTTATGAATGTGCATTGTGGAAGAAGATAAGGGAAAAAAATTCCCAAGAACACCATGACAACTTGACCAACATTAATGGCTAGGATAAAAATATTAGACTTGTAGACATATTAGAACAATTAATCCAAAGTACAATCAAATAGGTGGCCCCATCCATCAACCATAAAAAGCATATCTTATCCCAATGCAAAGACATGGTACTAAGGACAAGCTTCCAATGTTACCATAAGATAAACTGATATGAATCCCGATCATTAAATTGAAAATTGGTTTATCTAACTTTTAAAGGTGTCTTTGCATGTTGTTAAATCACCATTAAAAAGATCAAATTAAATTAAGTTTGAAACTTGTATGGAAATTGCAGCAAATAAATAACAACAGCAAATCACATAATGGAAAATGACACCAGAATTTGATAACAGAATCTAACTATCTCAAAGCCTACATCTCCAGGCCCGATCTTCAGTGGGGAGATCTCTAAATTAATTCTTAAAAGCCATCAAAGGATGTCAAAATTACATCAAATACATTCATGACTTGTCATGTTTTGTTATGCTTGACCTAAGGATTCCAACGCAACTTACAGCACTCAAAAACATCTAAAACTCCCACAATAAGCCTTCAAAGTTTTGTTATGTCACCTTTGTCTTCTACATAAACACAAATTTTGCTGCATAAAATTTTCAACTTGTGGCCTTTGGCTTGCTGGTCAAAATTTTACAATATAATGTGAGAGGTTGAGGGATCAAATCCCAACCTCCCCATCGGTTCGTTGTGATATGGTTCATATACAACAAAAAACATTTGCAGGTTCGACCTTCCTTGCCACCCATTGGCTCCACACTTATCCACTATACATTGTATATAATATGGGATATGATGGAGCCACCAGATATGGCAAGCTCCTGCTATATCCTTCCCCCCAAACTGTCGATGGATACACTTTAAATCCAACATTTTGACTATGTATAAAAAGAATTTCCATTGGTCTAGCGGTAAGAGTCGAGATTGTTTGTTGATAGGTCACGGGATTGAATCTCGTCCGGTCCATCCAAATCCATACAAAATTTTGATGAATAACAAGGTCATATGGCCTCCCCAAATTAGGCCATGAGTCAGCCTCTCATTGGGCCACTTGGCACCAATCCATTGATCTACATTCCACCACCAAGGGCTGCCAATTGCTAACATCTGCGAAGGCTATGTGCCACGTTCAAATTTGGCCTCTTGGCTTGTTCTAGATGTGCCTCATGACAACCAGGAACAATGAACCTTGGAACCATGATTGATCCAGAATTATGCAGGAACGCAACATAATACAGACATAAACATAAAAATAGAGATGCAATAGAAATAAATTTCCATTTTATCAAAGAACGAAAAGATGCTTACATACAGAATGGAAATAAACTAGCTCAGGCAATGGTAGCTTATCTATGAGAAGAGATGTTGCGGCTACATGCCTCTAAACTATGTTCCATTAAGGATCAAGGGCCTTTTTATTATTGAACAACAAATGGAAACCCTAAAAACCCAAAACCCTAACCCTAGGAGATTGAACGCTAAGAGTTTGTGGGCCCCGTTGGGGCTAGTTAGGCAGCCAACTTCCCAGGGTTGTAACTTGGTCATATGATCTATGTTTGGAACATATGTTACCTCATTAGAAATATCTCTCTGAGTACTATAGGATTGTGACAAGCTCTTGCCTATGACTATGGGCCTACTGTGAACCTAAAAAAACATCGTTTAGGGGGTAAATGCTCCAAAAGTTCAAGACCCCAAAAACTGCTAAAAATAGTAAATGTTGCTATAATCAAGGAAACAGATGCAACCGACTGGAGGTCTAGGTGGAATAGGTGGGTGGCCACCAATATCCACCTCGATCAATGATCTAAAACCTTGCCTACTGGAACCATGATCCTTGACCTTTGACTTTGACCTTTTTTACTTACTTTGACTAGAACTTTGACTATGAATAACTTATGCCTCCCCACTTTGTTAAAATTTATCCACCATGTTCTGTATACATGGCTTATCATAACAAGTTGCACAAAACCCATAACAACTGAAAGTACATTGTTATCCAACTGTAGTTTTTCACGCCCTCTTGCATTCGTTACTTCGGTTACTACACATGCACTAAACATCAGCAGCATAAATAAATACAAGGATGTTAAAAACAATGCACCAACAACATATTCAATTCTCTTTATAGATTCCCACAAGAAAATATCATACTGCAACGTTGATGCTCTTTGAAACACAACATATTTAGGTTTCAAAACATCTTCTTTGTCGATATTTGTAGACATAAGTGAAAAGGTCTTGCTTGCATTCACGAGCCTTTTCAATTTCCCTATGGTAATAAGTGAAGAATCATCTTTCATTCGATGAGTTCGAATGATATATTCCATACCATCGTTGAAAAGATGATACTTGTTTTCCTCCACATAGTAGATAACCTTCTTGTCAAACAAATAAAGGCTTCCAAGCACAATCCCACATATATCCAAAGGAATCACATCTAATTCAACTTCATCCACAAGTTTCTATGTAACAATGATATAAGCTTACATTTTTCAGTCACCTACAGCTTAGCATTATCACATACCCATTGAATCGAATAAGGTTTAGAAAGTGGTGTTGTCTTTAGATTTAACTTCTTCACACTGTCTTTACATATAAGATTAGCTTGAGATCTCGTGTTGAACAAAGTATCTACTTTAACATGTTTAGTAATCATACTGATGTGAAATGATTCATTCCTTTTTCTTACAGAAGTGGATTATAAACTAGAAGAATTAACATATGATAAAGATGTACCTTTCACATCTATAACTGTGATTTGGTCTTCATCCATTGAAACCATGTGAGTCCCATGTTCAAACTCAAATCCACGATTCTACTTAACTGCTTGATTCACTTCTTGCTTGCCCTTCTACTTCCCTTTCTGTTCTTTGAACTACTTAGGCTTTTGTTCAGGGTGTAGCTTCTAGCAGTGTTCTCTATCGTGGCCATATTTCTTGCCAATATGAGCAAGATTGTTTCAAATCATTCTTCTTGCCACGAGAGTTTTGAAGGTTTCCTTTATGTTTTCCCTCCATCCTATCAACCATCATCTTCCTGTACAAAGTTTTCCTTTTCTAACACTTGGAAATGTAATGGTTAGTCAACCCACAAAAAGTGCATGGTTTCCTACATCATAAACTCTTCACATCGTCAATCTTCTTAAAAAGAAAAGGAATGTTGGAAGAACTAACTTTATTATACCTTAGATGATCATCCCTGGCACATGCTTGTCGTGAAGATTTTGTATTCATTCTTTTACATGAGATCCCACATGCCTTACTACCAAATGAAGATTCCTCTCCATCTCCTTGAGTGGCTCGCGCATAGGAGGTATCCCCAATTTCATCCTGAATGGCTGACACATATGACGTATCCTATGAATGTACACACATCTCATCATTTCTGATTATAGGATTAGGTGTCGTAGAACTTTCTCCAACTTCCTCTTTCTTGGCCTTCTACAACTCAAGACGCAATGTGCACTTCTCATCATTTGCGACTTTGAGAAATTTCCTGAGCTTTGCATTTTCCAATCGAAGAATGTGGTTATCGTTCTCTAACTCCCACAACCTTCCTCGTTTCAAGCCTTTAGCCATATCTACTTTCACAAATGCTTCTTCACCTGGTGAATACGCACACTTATAAACCAAAGTTATCAAAAACCGCTTTGATACTACTTGATCTAAATCTCGATCTTTGAATTGAAATGTTATGAAACCAGCTCACAGAAAGATAGAAAAGATAGATCAACACCTTAGAATTCAGCCTCTTTGAGGGGGCAACCTCCTTTATATTACACAAATGAACAATTCTTGGATGATACAAATGAAAAGACCTCCTTTCTATATATAGGAGTCTAAGGGGTCATAATATAATCAGCGCTGACATAACAATAATAATGTAGGGCACAATAATAACAATAGTGGGCTTCTATGGGGCACAATAGTAACAATATGGGCACTACATGGGTACATCAATATAATAAGGGGGTTGTACTAATA
>APFE031235666.1:0-11239 GCA_000404065.3 Pinus taeda | reverse complement strand
AAAATTTGTGAGATTATCCTTTGCCATCTTCGAACCAAATCCCCATTCTCTACTAGTGAATTTAATGTAGATTGATTCCTGCCATCCATTCCACAGAAACTTTGTTCTATTCACAGTAAACAATGTCTCCTCCAATAGCAATATGTTCCTCCAACAACATTCAATTGCTGCAATTTCCAATGGGTAGTACAGAAAATTCTCAGCCAATTTCAACTATGCCACACAACAACTTGATGCTTTTTAACAAATAAAAAATACACATAGATTTACAAGAAATCATTCCTCACATATCTATAATCCACACTCTGATACCAAAAACTGATGCCAATGCTCCATGGCAGGGCAAGGTCATGGATGAGGGAAACCCTAATTTTACATGCTCCACCCCCAAATCCACATTCCACCCACAAAGACATTATATTCTCAACAATCGAGACACTTGCCTCACATCCAATATTTTACTTGCTTGCTACGCTGACCCTGCAACCACTTTGGCTGTTCCTCGACTCTCTGTAACGATAATTCGGCCTTACACCAATTACAAGTATTACCCTTCTTTAACATCTCTGCATAGCACATGTATTCCCCAACTCGATCATAATATCAATATTGTTCATTCTTCTCCAACAGCGGATGATGTTTCTGCTAAATTCCCAAATTATTTTAGGGCTTATTTGGGAGACCAAGATTCTTTTCCTGCACATAATTCTGAGTTCCAAGCAAATATGAAACATAAAATAAATATGAAGGGCAGAAAAGAATCCATTCCATCTCTACATCGTAATCCTGGCATTCAGCATTCTACCCAGGTCAAGGCGTCGTTCAAGTATCTTAAGGTAAACGAAAGAGTTTCAGTCTCAGACTTTCAATGTATAACGCGCTGTTTATCAGAGTAATACCCATTTCGATTTTCATGTTTTATAATAGATGGGCTCCCGGAAATTTCTGCAATCAGTTATGAATTCTCAGATTTATAATAGATATTTCCACATATCTCATAGTGAAGATAGAGGTCAGAGGAATTCAAGCATAAGAAGCCTCAGTTTATACAATCAAAAGATTGCAAACCAGGAGAACAGTATGGGTGGATCTCTCTATTTGCTGGTAGATGCCATTGAGCTATTAGAAGGTCAGCAACATCATATAACTGTCGGCATCTAAATTCAGGAAAAGGTTTCAGTCCAGGTTTTACCCAAAAACACCCTAGGGCTAATGAAAAATGCTTTGGGCAAACCTAGTTTGCAACATCATGAATGCTCGGATGAGGGTCAAAGTTTGGAATCTGTAAAAGCATTACCCTTAAATAAGGTTAGTGAACCTGGAGATTTCCAACATAATTTCAACAGCATTTCAAATGTGTGTGAGATAGGTCAAGGAACCACACCTGGGATTCGTTCGAAGCGAGGAAGATTACAAGCCTTCCCCTCCAAGTATTCAGACTCTGTTTTGCAGCCATGGAAGAAAGTTTCAAGAAAGGTACCTAACTGTTCTTGACTCTGTATTGCAGCCATGGAAGAAACTTTCAAGAAAGGTACCGAACTGTTCTTGTCTCTGTATTGCAGCCACGGAAGAAAGTTTCAAGAAAGGTACCCAACTGTTCTTAACTCTGTATTGCAGCCACGGAAGAAAGTTTCAAGAAAGTTACCCAACTGTTCTTGACACTGTATTGCAGCCACGGAAGAAAGTTTCAAGAAAGGTACCCAACTGTTATTGACTCTGTCTTGCAGCCATAGAAAAAAGTTTCAAGAAAGGAACCCAACTGTTCCTGATTTTTTTTTAGGTAAGCTGACGAAGCTCAGAGCTCAACGTAACCTGATGAAGTTCAGGGCTCAAACGTAACTCGATGAAGCTCAAGGCTGAAACGCGCGAATACCATAACATAAAATGCCTGTTCCGTTTCCATTCCGCCCGTGTCTCTTCCTCTTGCCATTGATCTAACGCTTGAAATTTGTTTAATCGTCTAACATCTAAATCGTATGGTGCACAAAATGACAGGTAGGCAATGAGGGAAGTTGATTTCAGAGGGAAACGCCTTACAGCGTAACTAGGATTTATTCATCCGACAAAGAGGCTAGGGTTTCTTTCCCATATTGACCTATTCTGGTGCCCCAGTCGCTTGAATTTGATTGAAAGTTCACGAGTTTTGGGTTGTCATTGACTCATTTCTATCCAGACTAAATATGTACATCATTGAAATAAGTGGGGAGGAAGAATAGGCTATGCTATTTTCTTTCTCTCAGACATTGTTTGGGTAACTAAGCTCCTTTCTGTTCCGACCAGCTTTCTAGTAAAAACTGTGAAGGTTGTGACGGGACTTGCACATGGATTCATTGTAGACCTATCTGGTATCGTTCTCGACCATTATAATATCTTGAAAATTTTTGTGACAGTTACTCATTTGTGAGGTGTTTTATATTGTAGCGAAGATTTCTGCAATTTTTGAATACATTCTGAAGTCGAATTGCATATTTTACCACAACATATAGTACATTCTGGACTATTATTTATTTGTGAGGTGTTTACCTTTTGAAGTAGAATTGCATGTTTGACCAAGCATATATTACATTTCGGACTGTTATTTATTTATGAGGTGTTTACCTTCTGAAGTAGAATTGCATAATTGACCACAGAATATATTACATTCTGTATTGTTATTTATTTGTGTGTTTTATATTGTTGCAAAGATTTCTCCGATTTTTTAATACATTCTGAAGTAGAGTTGCATATTTTACCACAACATATACTACATTCTGATAACCATAAGTATATTCTCTTTAATGCTATGCTGCTGTGCAGAAGCTTGATGCTACTGCAGGTTGGACCATAAGAAGTTTTAGATAGGATTTTTTTTATATATACTTCATATGACATTATTGAAGCTGTATATTTTATAAAATGAATATATTTGTATAGTTAATTTGTTTACATTTATTAAGTTATGTGTGGAAATTACAGCGGAGGATGTTTCTGCTAAATTCCCAAATTATTTTAGGGCTTATTTGGGAGACCAAGATTCTTCTCCTGCACATAATTCTGAGTTCCAAGCAAATATGAAACATAAAATAAATATGAAGGGCAGAAAAGAATCCATTCCATCTCTACATCGTAATCCTGGCATTCAGCATTCTACCCAGGTCAAGGCATCGTTCAAGTATCTTAAGGTAAACGAAAGAGTTTCAGTCTCAGACTTTCAATGTATAACGCGTTGTTTATCAGAGTAATACCCATTTCGATTTTCATGTTTTATAACAGATGGGCTCCCGGAAATTTCTGCAATCAGTTATGAATTCTCAGATTTATAATAGATATTTCCACATATCTCATAGTGAAGATAGAGGTCAGAGGAATTCAAGCATAAGAAGCCTCGGTTTATACAATCAAAAGATTGCAAACCAGGAGAACAGTATGGGTGGATCTCTCTATTTGTTGGTAGATGCCATTGAGCTATTAGAAGGTCAACAACATCATATAACTATCGGCATCGAAATTCAGGAAAAGGTTTCAGTCCAGGTTTTACCCAAAAACACCCTAGGGCTAATGAAAAATGCTTTGGGCAAACCTAGTTTGCAACATCATGAATGCTCGAATGAGGGTCAAAGTTTGGAGTCTGTAAAAGTATTACCCTTAAATAAGGTTAGTGAACCTGGAGATTTCCAACATAGTTTCAACAGCATTTCAAATGTGTGTGAGATAGGGCAAGGAACCACACCTGGGATTCGTTCGAAGCGAGGAAGATTACAACCCTTCCTCTCCAAGTATTCCGACTCTGTTTTGCAGCCATGGAAGAAAGTTTCAAGAAAGGTACCTAACTGTTCTTGACTCTGTATTGCAGCCATGGTAGAAACTTTCAAGAAAGGTACTGAACTGTTCTTGTCTCTGTATTGCAGCCACGGAAGAAAGTTTCAAGAAAGGTACCCAACTGTTCTTGACTCTGTATTGCAGCCACGGAAGAAAGTTTCAAGAAAGGTACCCAACTGTTCTTGACACTGTATTGCAGCCACGGAAGAAAGTTTCAAGAAAGGTACCCAACTGTTATTGACTCTGTCTTGCAGCCATAGAAAAAAGTTTCAAGAAAGGAACCCAACTGTTCCTGATTTTTTTTGAGGTAAGCTGACGAAGCTCAGAGCTCAACGTAACCTGATGAGGTTCAGGGCTCAAACGTAAATCGATGAAGCTCAAGGTTGAAACGCGCGAATGCCATAACATAAAATGCCTGTTCAGTTTCCATTCCGCCCGTGTCTCTTCCCCTTGCCTTTGATCTAACATTTGAAATTTGTTTAATCGTCTAACATCTAAATCGTATGGTGCACAAAATGACAGGTAGGCAATGAGGGAAGTTGATTTCAGAGGGAAACGCCTTACGACGTAATAAATCATTTAATTAATATTTACCAGATGCGAGTACAATCAAATCCGCAATGTTACCATCATAAAATTTATAACATGCAGTCCCTTCATTGGGTCACTCCAAACACTTACACTTAGTTGATCGTTGGGGTGTTTTTTCTTTCACCTTAGATGAGTAAATACTTTTTTGTTACCTAGATGAGTAAGAAGATACTTCAATCTTTTCAGCAAGAAAAAACTATATTATATTTTTATTCATGGGTAGTTTAACATATACATATCTCGGATTATTGCCGAAAGTATATAACTTTGGAGTAGATGCCACATTTTTTATGGTTAGACAAAAAAGAAATTGTCCAATGTATACAACATGCATGCCTGTAATAGATACTTCAGATCTATGTTATAGAAATCAAAAAGACTTTCAAGACTGCAAAAACTTATGTGCGCATACCTTAACAATGAGTTAAGCCATAGTATGGAGATTGTGAAGAAAAAACATACCAGAAATTTACCATTTTTTGAGAATCAAATACCCAGAAAACAAATGTCCTGGCCCTGGAAGCAGTGGTTGTCCGTTCTGATCTGCGTCCTCCATATGCCTTGGGGAGACGTAAGGCCCATTTTAGATAGTGCATCAACTTCTTTGTTTTGGTTCCTATCAATATGAGATATAGAATAGTCCCTCCTGCTGTTCCACATCACTGCAATCCTGTCCAACCATCTAGCAAGATGAATGGTTTTTATATAGTGCTTTTGCGAAACATGGTCAATAATTATCCTCGAGTCTCCATCGATTTTTAAATTCGGTATGTTAAGAAAGATATAGAAGGAAAGGAGTCCCGTTAATGCCATTGCTTCAGCTCTATTGTTTGATCTCGGACCAGCATTCCAATAGATTTCCAAACCCTGTTCATTTGTTGTTCTGATGTATATCCCACATGCACATATCCCTTGTTGGGCAGCACCATCGAAGAAAGCACATGGGAAGTCCGTGGACGACAATGTCGGGGGATCTCCTCCATTCCGGATTCTATTAGATGTAGTCGTATGGTTCTTTCCATATGTGTTCCTATTCTTTCCATCCAATTCGAGGGCATTGTATAGTGATATTATAGATGTTACAACAGAAGCGTTTGATTCCTTCTTAGAACTGAAGATCCTACAATTTCTCCATTTCCAAATGGCCCAAATGGCCAATAATGGGATGGATCTCCGTTCTTTGTTTATGGTGCTCCATCTATTGAAAGCTTCAATAATCGTTGGGAAAGAACAGTGGGAGAAACCATAGTGTGCTGCAATATTCTGCCAGATGGGCTGCACCTGAGGGCAGGTGAGGAAAATATGTAGATTGTATTCAGAGTTTTCCTGCAAAGTGGACAAATGGCAGGCCCATGCCAATTCTGTTTCTGTAAATTTTCTCAAGTGAGGTTCCTATTGTAAAATACTAGCCATGCGAAGATGATGATCTTTGTGGGGCATCCCGATTTCCAAAATATAGGGGGAAATATCTCATCAGAATTATCAACCTCAAAAATGATAAACTGCAAATATATATGTTTTACCTTTACAGTCGTAGATCCATCCAATCCCTTCCATATAAGAAAATCATTAACCTTCGAGTGAAATATTTTGTGGCCGCACAACATTTGTAAAATAGAATTCCATTGAGCCTCCAAGTCATGTTGGAGCTGAAGTTCGTTTGCTGTTTTCCATATGGGGATGGCTCCTTCCCAATTCTGAATGGCACTGGCCCAGAAAAAGATCCCCCCCCTGTGAAGTGCTCTCATCAGGTGAGGGGAGACATTAATTTTCCCAGCCCCTCCGGCAAACTCATCCTTACCAATCATAATTTTTGCTCCCGTCTGGAATTTCCAAATAAGATTCTGCTTGAAAAATGGTTCCAATTTCCTAAAGCCTCTCCATATGGTAGATCCAAATGAGGACCCAAAGTAATTTTCCCTGATCCAAAAAGATATATCCATGTTTTTCATGTATTTAGCTCGAATGGCCGAGCTCCATAACGAATCCCCCATGATTGCCTTCCACATAGATTTGCATAAAAGTGCTTTTCTGAAATGGGATATATCTAATATGCCCCACTCTCGCATATGCTTTAGCCACGCCAATGCTGATAATTTTGATAGATGATATTTGTATTGGTCTTGGTCACATCCCCAAATAAAATTGGCAATCAACCTATTCAGATTTTTTATTATAGCGGATGGAGTAAAGAACATATGCGCCCAATAGACCATTGTCTGGACTAGGACCGTTTGAGTCAGGATCATGCATCCTCCTTTTGATAAACACAAATACTCCCATGCAGTAATTTTCTTATAAAATCGATTTGAAATCCAAGTCCAATCCGCCACCCGGTAGCCAACTGCTTTCAGATTGAAACCCAAATATTTTAGACCGTTCCGGAGAGGGATAGCTTGGATGTTAAACAACCGAGTAAGGAATTGGATCAGATTCCCATTTATATCCTCCACATGGAACGAGAATTTTCCTTCATTAACAAATATATAGTAGCGCCTTGAAATCTTTCCAATATATTATGAAAACACATCCAGGAGGCTCTGCACAACATTGCAGATATAAGAATGTCGTAGACAAAAAATTGTGGGATATATATATCCCTCTGCATATAGGAAGGGGCCGACAGGAATTTAGTTGAATCGCCTTCTTGATATGGAGGCTAAGAGAATCCATTATTAGAATGAATAGGAGAGGATACAAGGACCATCCTTGTTTAAGCCCCCTGGCAGCGTTAAAAAAAGCGGTGGGAATGCCATTAATCAAAACAACATAATTTACCTCCTCCACGAACGACATGATCCACCTGGAACACCTGTAATTAAGACCAATCTTGGCTAGAAGACAACGGATATATCCCTAGTCCACACTGTCATAAGCCCTTTTTAGATCTATTTTTAAAAGAGCAGCATCCAATTTCTTGGAATGAATAGAATGCAGGGCTTCTTGAGTGAGGGCCACGGCATCCATGATGTTCCTGTTCTTTAGAAAGCTGTGTTGTTCAGGGGAAAGATGCAGAGATAACACATTCCTTACTCGAATGGCAATAATTTTAGAGATAGTCTTATAAAGAACATTGCATAAAGAAATAGGTCGATATTCAGAGAAGGATGTGGAGAGTGTTTTTTAAGGAATCAGAGCAATGTATGTGGAGGTTATGCGATGGTTGATATAACTATTTAGTCTTGATTCCTCGACCATATTTAAAATGTCAACCTTGAACAAGTCAAAGAAATGGATAAAGAAATCTACAGACCAACCGTCAGGCCCCAGACATTTATCCTTCTGGAAAGATTTCATTGTCGCCAACAATTAATCCTCAGTGACTTCAAAGAAGAAGGCAACATTTTGATTTTCATCGAACATAGTAGGGTACAGCTCAATGCCCCATATGATATCTTCAATACGACTGCCGATATCTCTACTGTAGGCCTTTTTGAAAAATTTAACAGCTTCACGAGATATATCCTCCTGAGTATAATAAGATATTCCAGCTTCATCCTTAATTTCCCATATCGTGTTTATCTGTCTCCTCCTGTTAGCAAACCTATGATAAAACATGGTGTTTTTATCCCCCTCCTTGAGCCAAATGGTGCGGCTCTTTAGACGCCAAGTGGATTCCTCCTTTGCTAAAATCCTTTGCTTCCTTTTTTCAAGGTCCCGTATCTGTTTCCAAATGTGTGAAGTAATAGAAACACTTTTAAAGTGGGAGGATAAAAGATGCAGTTCTTTGTCTATTCCTTTCAGCTCCCTTCTATTGAAATCTGTTTTCTCCCATTGCGAATTTTTTACCTTGCTACGCAGAAAAGCCATGCAGTTAATAAAATCCAATGATTGGTACTGAACCAGGCCAGTATATTGTTGCCACGACTCCTTTATGAAGTGATTGAAATGTTCATCGGAGAGCCATGTTCGGTTAAATTTGAATGGGAATCCCGATTTGTATACATCATTGTGCCATTGAATATATATTGGACAGTGATTAGAGATGTACGAAGGAATGATTTTCATCATGGGCAGACCAAATCTATCAATTAGTTTTCCGTGGAGGATATATCTGTCCAGTCTTTTAGCCAAGAAAGAGTTGTTTGACCGCCCATTGTCCTAAGTGGGCCCTCTACTAACCGGCCGAATGTCTATGAAATTATTTTGGATGATAGCATTGCGGATCATGCGGCCAATCGGGTCAATTTTCCTGCCATTGCCCCAAATCTCATCATTACACAAGGTGCAGTTAAAATCGCCTCCAATCAGCAAGGAATCAACATAAAAAAGTTCAAATGCTAGAAATTTTTCCCATAATGAAAAATGTTGTCTATGAGGGGCATATATATTTAAAATGTGCACAGGATCTGGACAATTATGGAAATAGGCTAAGATAAGAAAGCCTGCAAAACATTGAAAGACAACCGCTTTAATCCTTTTAGGGTCCCATAGTACAGCTAGTCCTCCAAACAAACCTACAGCATCAGTGGCCACCATGTGCCAAGTAGGGAACATCCTTCTAAAATAAGAAATGGTTTGAGAACAATCATGCATAGTTGACTGAATCAAGAGCAATCTGGACTTTGTAGATCGAAAGAGGTCCTTCAGCGCCATAAACTTGGGGTTTGCTCCAAGGCCCCGAATATTCATAGACATGATGTTATTCATAACAGTCATCAGATGGCCGGCAAGCTATAGATCTACATTAGAAGAGAAAACATCTGAAGCGATTTCCGAAACAGGAATGTCAATCAGATTTAGGTCCCTGGAAGACATATCCTTCCTTCCCATCCTTGCGCGAAAGTGTCTACTTCCCTGCTTTTCTTTGCGTCGGACAATGATATTTCTAGCAGAATTTGGACTAATGACAGGGGAAGGATAATGGTCAGGTTTATGGATGGTAAAGGGCTTCAAGTTTAAAGATGCCCGTTTCAGTAGTAGATCTAAATCACATTCAATAGAATTTATATCAGATGACGTCGAAGAGTTATAAGGAGTAAAAGATTCATAACTAGCCTTTCCTTTAGGATCATCTCGAAAGATTTTGACAGAAGGTTGATTCCTAGTGGGAAGGGAAGGGTTTGCAGCGGGGGACAGAGGGGATGAAGAAAAGTAATGAATAGAATGGGATGGACCAGTCGATGACGGTTTGTCAATCGGTTGGGGGAGGGGAATGGAAGCATCCAAGGAAGGTTCAGGAGGAGGTGTAGGTAAAGAGAAACGTGGTCGAGGAGAGGGCAGGTCATTGAGAGGCCGATGAGGAAAAATGGGCGTGTTTGCAGACCGGGGACAGCATACATCGGACCCAATATCCCTAGCATGTGGTCCAGCAGACAACGAACTGGATCACAAGAGACCAGAGGATCTATCCTTGGATGAGCCTTTCTTTGCAGAGAACCAAGACTTCAGATTAAAGGGACCTCGAAAAGGGTCAATGCTGAGAGGTTGAGCCAAAAGATTGTATAAAAATGAATCATCAGATTTCTTCTCCGATATAATCTTATTTTTGTGTTTATAAGGTTGTCTGTGAGGACATTGAGAATGAAGATGGCCAGTCCTATGACATGCCGAGCACCTAAAAGGTACTCCCTAATAGTCTAGACGCTGGTGGACTTTTGACAAATCCTAGTTTAAATCAATCGATTCAGGAAAACCACCTCTAAACCCCTTCTTAATTAGGACCCAAGCAACACGTTTATCCTTTGCTCCTATGCATCTGGGATCAACGTATGCAAATCTTTTGACAGCGTTACCAATCTTATCAATAGATTCTTTGTTCCATAGCTCTATCGGTAGACCAGGTAACTTAAGCCAAATGTAATTGTTTAGAGGGGTACACCTCAGCGGATTAAATCCTATATATCACCTGTAAAGAGCCAGAAAACTACGGTCCCGGACCCAAGGTTTAGAGAAGATAATCTCAAGATCTCGATCCCGGAGGAAGTGAAAACTAAACCAATCATTCATAAGCCTGACAATAGTTGAGGAGTAGCCAAGCACGGGAGCCCATTTGGCCGCGATCTAGGATCTGAATTGTGACTCCTCCATTGACGGGAAATGCCAGCGACCCACTAAGGCCCTCTTCTGCAAACTCGAAATTCTGTCAAGTAATAGAGGCCCATCCAAGTTAATGGCTTCAGGCGGTGGAGAATATTTTATCGGCCAGTTGTGTTTGCGTTTCGGGAGAGAAACAAAGTCACCGCCCTTTGAAGACAAATCCTTCTGAGTAGAAGGATAGATATCCGCATACATCGTAGTAGCTCATTCACCGTTTGCAGTTTGGCTGACGTGGGATTTTTCCGCGTCTAGTGTGGCCCACACCAATGCCGAGGCCACTGAGCTGTCAGATGGGAAATCCATATAGAAGGACAACAACAGAGATCCCAAGGGCCAAAACAAGCTACCCAGAGATAGGCCAATCAGACGAAGTACCGCAAGGTTTATTCAAAAAGAGGTAAAAAGCCAAATTAGTCAAAAAAGGCAATAAATCATCGTCCGTAAATGGATGGGTTCGGATGAAGAATTTATGGATTGACGGCCACTGATAGATTTCACATGATACTAGAACGTTCCTTCCTGACAAAGAGATATGAATGAACCATCTAGATGTTGGGTTGTGTTATATTCTTTCCACATAATTAACAGGGGGTTTGAGGGGTACTCGTAACCCCACTTTATGGGGCCCGGGGCAGCGCCCCGGAAAATTTTGGTTTTGGACCCTATGTTAGGTTGGGCGGACCACCTATGGTTTTGTGCATGATTTTCGCACATGTTTTTTGGACGCGATGGTTTTCGGTCCATGGTATTGGATCGATGGTTTTTTGGTCCATGGTATTGGACGAGATGGTTTTTCGGTCCATGGTATTGG
>APFE031235661.1:0-27629 GCA_000404065.3 Pinus taeda | reverse complement strand
AATCTACATTTATATATTCATATATTGATTGGAAGGCTTCTCACAATGGTCACTTCTTTCAATTAGATCCCCTTCAAGACTTTGGGATACCTAATACTTTCTTATATAATATAGTTGGGGCTTGCTACTTGTTGGCGTCTTGGGGTAAAAAAACTTGATGTGTTTTTTTTTATCTCGCAGTTGGAGTCTATGGAATAAGAAAGAAATTTGATAACTTGAAAAAAGTGGTAGCTTGACAAAATTTGTAGAGAAAAGATTAATCTTTCCTACCTTGACAGAACTCGTGGTCAATATCAACACCTAGAAGAACTTTGTTGTGGAATATTATCAAAACTAATAGAAGGATATGAAGAGTGTATTGTAAGAACCTTGACAAACACGGCCACTGAAACTTGAAACATTGTTTGTAGGAAGAGAAAATTATGTTTCTTTTTCCAAACATGTATGTTAGTATATTACAGTTTAATGAATATGTTTTCTTATTATCATATATGGTTTCATACTTTAACAAAACATTTGCCAAGACTTCACAATGTTTTATTATTCAGTAAAAGATTTGCCAATATCTTACAATATTTTATAATTCAGTGAAAGATTCTCCATCACTGTACAAGATAATATAATCTGGTGAGAGATTCTCCAAAAAAATTATATATACATATTATATTATTGATTAAATTGCCTCCCATTTTTCCTATGTATCATGGGGATTAGCCCATTTATTATACATATAAATTTAGGGTGGTTCTTAAAATTTTCCCTGGCTATAAAACACGCAACAGATAATTACTATTTACTTCAAAAGTTTGTTCAGACACCGCAACATTTGTTTAGTAAATTCTCCAAGTTAGTGGGACATGATGAGTGCCATTGTCATAGCTATGAACTGATGATGGAGAGAATGCCTAGCTATCGAATGTAAGAAGAAACTTGGCCTCCGAATCAGGGTGCAAGAAGAGCGCATGGGGGTTATCAAGGTAGGGGATGGGATCGAGAAGGAGGAGGACCTGGTAGAGTTCATGGACAGGTTATTTATTACAATTGTGAAACACTAGGGCACTACGCGTGGGAGTGTCAAAATCAGACACGCCCATCCTGTCAATACTGCAGCCAGTTTGACCACACTATAGAAGAATGCCCTGTGTTGATAGCCAAGGTGTAGGAGAAGAAGGCACAACCTACACAAAACTTACAAATATGAGAGCTGAGCCATATGATGAATATCTGAATGTGAATATCATGTTGAGAAGTGGGATCACAACTGGGGATGATAAGAGAAAACAACCTGAAGAGAATGGACGGGTCCGCAAGGCCCCAAAAAGGGAAGTTGGATTCAATCCTAGAGTGCATGAAGGAAACGTTTATAGAGGCCAAGAAAAGCTTTGTTGAGGCATCTACCTCAGGAAGTCAAAACAGAGTACCAGAAACTAGCGCACCTATAGAGGTTGATCCCTCTGTGCTTACCACATTCTTGCAGATCTACATGAAACTTTTGCGAGATAGAAAGGTTTTGAAAGGTCTACAGAAATTGATAAACAAGTGTGCTAGTAAAGAAAATGCTCCTGATGGACATTGTGTAGTAAGAAATATTGGAAAACCTAAGGCAAGAACAATACACGAGATAAGGCTTACCACGTAGATAGGAGATTATGAGATGGACCAAGTCATTCTAGATCTGGGGTCTGACATGAATGTTTTGCCTAAACAGACATGGGAGAAAATGGGGAGAACTACACTGCAGTGATCTAAGATCTAGCTTAGAATGGAAAACTAGCAGAAGATCATTCCTATGGGACAACTACATGGAGTAACAGTGGATATAGAAGGTGTTAGTACACTAGATGATTTTGAATTAATAGAGATCATCGATGAAAATAGTCCATACCCTGCATTCCTTGTAATTGACTGGTTCATAGATATGAATGGAGTCATCAACTTGAAAAAGAGGACAATGTTGTTCGAGAGGAAATCGCTTCGAGTGGTAGTACCATTAGAGCCTGTAGAAGGACTGCGCTATAATGAATTGGTCTGAGACTATAAAGAAAGTGATGATGACTTGGATCAGATCTACAAAATAATTGTGTGAGATCAAGACTGGATTAATCCAACAGTTGATGTACGGATTGCATGGGACTAGGAAAGTTCATGTACCCTAAATTTAGATGAAAAGTTGGAGCAGTGGCATAACAGGATGCATGAAGTACCTACGTTACGTTGCAAAATGATGACTAAATCGTAGTGTTGTTTGTCATCAAAGGTAATAAATTTACCCTATTATGATGGTTTAATTGGTGTAGATAAGTATTTGGACACCTTTGAACGAGAATTCCCTGAGGATCATCGCTTCCAAGCACTGGATTTGGTGCTACGCGCTATGCCCGCATGATGGTGGGGTAAGCACAAGGAAAACTTTGATGAATGGTGAGATTACAGAAGGATGATG
Organism: Pinus taeda; assembly: GCA_000404065.3. Classification (NCBI taxonomy): domain Eukaryota; kingdom Viridiplantae; phylum Streptophyta; class Pinopsida; order Pinales; family Pinaceae; genus Pinus; species Pinus taeda. The sequence continues at coordinate 25,186 of APFE031235661.1, read as the reverse complement.
AGGTTGTGATTTGGTCATCCTAAAATTCGACTGACTGAGAAATACGATGGGAGGGATGATCTGCGTGATCATTTAGCGAAGTGGACTAAATATTATGGAACAGAGCCATAGCTAGAGTGGGTGCACTTATTCTGTCATACTTTGGATGAAATTCCTATGAATTGGTATCTAGAAATAGAACTCCGCCATCGCACCACAGAGTGGAATATATTAAGGGAAGGATTCTTGATGACCTCCAGTTTTGAATATGGATTTGAGATCATTGATAAGATTTGCAGGAGATTAAGGCAGTGATCTTTAGAATTTTGCAAGAACCTTTGGAGTTGGTTCAGCCAAATTGGAGAACCTAGTTGTGCCATGCCTTGGAATGCTATAATGTGACCGCTAAAGGGGAGGATGAAGATCCAAGAAATATTAATATTCTAGAAGCTGAAGGCCATCGCAAAGTTGAAGGTCCACAAATAGAAAACCTAGACATCACCACACCATTAAAAACCAAGAAAGTGAATATTAGTACTGAAGCAGAGCCAAAATTTGTGAAGATTGGGGATTACTAGGATGATGCCACAGTGGATAAAGTTTCTGAGTTACTTCGTGGGTACCAGGATCTTCTTCCTACAAATTTTTCGAACCTAAAGGGCATCATAGGTGACTTGGGTGTGATGAAAATCACTTTGAAACCAAACGCGAAGCTTATTAAGCAAAGGTTGTATCGCCTTAATCCCAAATACAAGGTTCACTTGGATTTGGATAAGATGCTAGAAGCAGGCATCATTGAACCTGTGGAAAAATCTGATTGGGTGAGCACGATGGTGGTTCAAGAGAAGAAACAAAAGGGAGAGATAAGGATTTGCATAGATCTATGGAAGCTTAATGATTCTTGTGCCCATGATCCTTTTCTAACACCATTTATTGATGAGGTATTGAACAACATTGGAGGGCAGGAGGCCTACTCATTCATTGATGGTTTTTCGGGGTACCATCAGATCAAGACCGCGCTAAAGGATAGGATCAAAACAACCTTCATGACAAGATGGGGTTGTTTTCAATACAATGTTATGCCATTTGGGCTCAATAATGCACCTGCGATATTTTATCATGTAGTCATCATGGTTTCTAAGGAGTTTATTCATAAGTTCTTGGAAGTATATTTTGATGACTAGACAGTGTTCGGCTTAGTAAAATAGTGCCTAATGCTAGATACATGCCATAGATACCAGATCGCACTGAATCTGAAGAAGTGTCTATTATGTGTCCCCTTTGGAATCTTGTTGGGTCATGTGGTGTGCAAGAAAGGGCTAATGGTGGACCCTACAAAGATCATGGTAATAGTGAATTTAGAGGCCCCAAGAAGTGTCAAACAGCTACGTGTAATGCTCAGGCATACAAGATATTACAGAAAGTTCATCAAGGCTTATGCTCAGATTACCACACCCATGGAAAAAATACTAAAGAAGGACACTGCATTGTGTTGGGATGAAGAATGTTGACACGGTTTGGACATATGAAAGGAGAAGATGGTCACTACACCGATTTTGGTCTTCCTGGATCGAAAGAAGGAATTCCATGTATGTTTTGATTCCTCTTGCATTGCGTTGGGAGCAGTGCTAACACAGGCCGGTGAAGGAGAGATGGACCACCCTATAGCCTATGCAAGTAGGAAATTATCGAAGGTCGAGAAGAATTAATCAATGGCAGAGCACGAAGGATTGGCTATGGTATACGCGCTTCAAAATTTCAGGCACTACTTGTTGGGTGAACATTTAAAAATGTACACAGATCATTCTGCCTTGAAATACCTCGTCAATAAGCCTATGTTGGGGGGGAATATCTACCGATGGTTGCTGCTATTCCAGGAGTATGACTGTGAGGTTATTATGAATCTAGGAAGGTTGAATGTAGGACTTGACCATCTATTGTAGATCGAAACAGGAGAAGAGCCTACTAATTTGGAGAAAGGGTTGCTCGATGCACAACTCTTCATGGTGCGTGTACCAGATAAATTCTTTGAAGATATTATTCACTTTTTTACTATAGGGACGACACTGGAAGAGTACACAAATCAGAAAAAGAAGGAACTAGTAGTGTCCGTGGTGGATTTATCAGTTATTGGATGACATTTATATAAGATGGGTTTATATGAGATATTGTGATGATATGTGCCAGATTTTGAGTGAAATAGCATCCTCGCTGAAGCTCATGGAGGGGTTGTGGGAGTACATTATGCAGGAAAGGCGACATCAGAGAAGATTTTGTGCATAGGTTTATGATGGCCTACACTGCATAAAGATTCTAAAGTGTATTGTACGCATGCGATGCATGTCAACAAATGGGCAGACCTTCACGGAGGGACGAGTTGCCATTAAAAATTCAAGTATTGTTGCAGCCATTTGAAAAATGGGCAATTGATTTCGTTGGGCCAATTCAACCCCCAAGAAAGAAGACAGGTGCACACTATATCATCACCATGATGGAGTATCTAACCAGATGGGATGAGGCACAGCTAGTTAGAGATTGTTTGAATATGTGTTAACTAGATTTGGCTGCCCAAAGGTGTTGATGAGACAATCAATGCATTGATTGAGGAGATCTAGGTCTATCATCAGAAGAGCACCCCGTATCATCCTCAGGCTAATGGAACAATAAAGGCCTTTAATAAGATTTTGGAGAATGTGCTGATGAAAATTTGTAACGTGCAATGGAATGATTGGGATGTGTGTGTACCTGTAGTACTATGGGCATACAGGACTACTTGTAAAAAGCTAATAGGACAGACACCTTTTAGATTTGTCTATGGCGTAGAAGTTGTGATGCCTATGGAATATATCATGCCTAGTCTATGGATAGCATCTTTCATATGTATGGCAGATCGTGAAGCCTTGGAAGAATGGCTTACACAGCTGATGAGGCTTGAAGAGGATAGATTCTTGGTTGGATTCCATCAGCAAGTACAAAAGGAACATGAAAACGCATGGCACGATCGACACATCAAGCTGGAAACGTTCAAGGTAAATGATTTGGTATTGTTATATGATAGCAAGTTCACTAATTTTCTGGGTAAATTTTAGATCCAGTGGCTTGGGCCACATGTTATCAAAGATATTGCAGATGGAGGTGCAGTTCAACTCGTGATGTTGAATGGAGAATGTTTTCCGAGAAGCATGAATGGAAGACAATTGAAGCCATAAATAGGGGATCTGGTTCAATGACTATATGATGGCATGACAGTCTTAGTGCTTTGAGCAGTTGTAAGGGAGTGCAGAACTATAAACTACACTGCCAGGATTAGGGGACTACATGGTAGGCAGAACGCACGTAAAATATTGATGTTGCAGTATAAGAAGCTACAAGCATAAAGTTGCACTATGGAGGGAGGTGTCACGTAGAATAGTAGGAAAGTGACCATTGGAGTCATTGTTCATGATGTGACAGCCAGTAGATGGTTAAGAGGAGAGGGTTGGTGGTATTTAAGACCAAAATATTTGCAGATCTACCACTAAAACAACATTAATGATCAAATTTTGGGGGGAACGGTTGGATTTGAATTCAAAAGCCCCTATAAAGTACACATGTTAGTCCAACAGAGAACACTTTACACCCTTAGATTTTTTGAGTTGTGTTGTCTATTTCTTATGAATCACTCATTTTTTGAGGATTTGGTCGTGATCCATGAATTTTCCAATTTACCAAAGTTGAATCAGAATTTCATCCTTGAAACCATGTTAGGACTAAGCCCTGTTGAGACTGTGAGAATTAGGGGAGATGTCGCATCTAAAGGAGCTGCTACAGAGGTACTGAGTATGGAAGCTCTGGCTCCTGTGCCTATGGTGCCGAGGTTGCCTAGGCCGAAGCCTACCCCTACTAGAGAAACCCAGAAGCCGAAGAAGGATAAGCAGAAGAAACCAGTGCCATTCTGCAAATCACCTAGGAAACATTTTTCAACTCAAAAAAGTAGAAGAAAGACAAGTAGCCTAAGAAGGTTGTTAATTTGGAGACCAAGGAAGGACAAGGCACTAAGGACATATACGCTAAGGGAGTGGAGCCCCTTACCAAGTTTCTTGATTACATTCATCCACACAAGGGATATTTGAAGGTCACCAGAACCTAGACTCGAACAAGTTTGTCATTTCTATGCCCTTGCTATCAGAATAGCTTCCCTTCGAAGGTCTATGCCTTATGCGGATCCCCTTGCTGAAAATGGAAGATTGGGACCTCACAGATCATGAGCGGTTCCCTCACCTAGCAACCTCCAATTATACAAAGCGTGTATATTACCTGGACTTAGGTGTCACTAAGTTAGAGATGGTGGAATGGATCCGCAGAGTGGAGAATTCTAGGTTGTTAAACCTGTTGTAGGTGCCCCATTTTCAGTTGTGCGGTGATGTCAGAGTTCCCAATCTACAGCCCCTATACTTTGTAGTCGCCTTCTACTTCGGGGATGTTAATATTCCTTGGATCCTCATCTTCTCCTTCATCAATCATATTATATCATTCCAGCGCATGGCGCAACTGGGTGCTCCAATCCAGTTGAATCAATTCCAAGGGATCGTGCGAAATTCTGAAGATTGTTTCCTTAACCTCCTACAAAGCTTCATCAATACTTTCGAATCCATCTTCAAAGTTGAACGTCCTCACAAACCCTTCTCTTAAAGTATCCCATTCTATGGTGTTGTGGCAGAGCTCTATTTCCAAATACTAGTTCATAGGGATGATATCCAAACTATGACAGAAAATATGCACCCACTTTGGCTGCGGGTCCATTCCATAAACCTTAGTCCACTTTGCCAAATTATTGTGCAGATCATCTCTCCCATCATACTTCTTATTCAAATTTACCTTAAGGCGACAAAAAGGCATCTGCATCATCCTCCTATAGTCACATCATTCTTCAAAATTGTCTTTATGTGTACCCCAACACCATGCAGGCGTAGCGTGCAATGCCAAATCCAGTGCTTGGAAGCAGTGCTTCTCAGGCACTTCCCTTTCAAATGCATCAAGAAATTTATTCACATCAGTTAGACCATCATAATAAGGCTAACTTCTTACCTCGAATGATACACAACGCAACGATTTATTCATCATATTACATCACAGCGTAGACACTTCGTGTAACCTATTCTATCAATGCTCTAATTCTTCATCTAAATCTGATGTATAGGAGCTTTCTTGGTCCTATGAAATTTTTCCATCAGCTATTGGATTAACCAAATCTTGGTCTCATGCTATTATTTTATAGATCTGGTCCAAATCATCATCATTGTCCTCATAGTCACGGACCGGTTCGGTATAGCATGGTCCTTCTGCAAGGTCTAAGGAAAGCGAGGTAGGGATTGTTCTCATCAACAATCTCTATCACTTCAAATTCATCCAATGCACTGGCACCTTCTATATCTATAGTTACCTCATGCAATCTCCCCATAGGGATAATCTTCTATTGATTTTCCATTTTTAATTGAATCGGAGACCATTGCAACGCAGGCCTCCCCATCTTTTCCCAAGTCTGTTTAGGAAAAACATTCATGTCCGACCCCAGATCTAAGATAACTTGGTCCATCTCATATTCTCCTATTTGCGCGGTCAGCCTCATATCGCATCTTGTTCTCGTCTTATGTATGCCAATCTTTCTGACCGCGTAGTGCCCTTCAAACACATTATCCCTACCAACACATTTATTTATCAACTCCTGTAATCCTTTCACAACCCTATTGTAGTGCAGAATTTTCATGCAAGTCTCCAAGCAAGTAGTAAGCATGGAGGGATCAACTTCTTCAGCTAGCCTTTTCGGACTTCATGAGGTAGAGGCTTCAGCTAACCTTTTCTTTGCTTCCATGAACATCTCCTTTGCATGCTCCAGATAAAACCCAACTTCTTTTTATGGGGCCTTGTGGACCTATCCACCTTCTTCAGGTTGTTTTCCTTTATCTTCACCAGTCGTCACACCACTTCGTAGAACAATATTAACATTGGGATCCTCTTCACGGGGCTCTGCCCTCATCATTTGCAGTTTTTTGGTAGGCTACTAAGGTTTCTTCTCCTACATTTTGGCTATCAATATAGGGAATCCTTCTATTACGTGGTTAAATTGAGTACAATATCGACATGATGGGCATGTCTACCTTGTACACTCCCATGCGTAGTGTCCTGAAACTCCACAATTATAGAAAATAACTTGCCCTTGACCTCTACTAGGTCCTTCTCCTCCTTGTCCTCCTCGTTGTCCCTGATATCCTCTACGCACTCCCTCAGCGCCTTGATCCAAAGGTCGTGTTTCTGTTTGCACCTGATACATGGGTTTTCTTTCCATCACCAATTCATAGCTATGGCAATTATGCTCATCATGGCCTACCGATCTACAGTAGTTGCAAAATAAATGTTGTGGTGTTAGTACAAATTTTTGCAGTAAGTGGAAATTGTCTATTGCATGTTTTCCTTCTACTTGGCAGATAGCGCACCACACCACAGGCCCTGTACTTGGTCATGTTGAAGCTTTCGACCTCAGAGGCATGGGCCCTCCTCCTACCATATAATTCGCGAAAAGAAGGGAATGGTCCTTATCATGCCCTTGGTTCTTACAATTGAGGCACCAAACTTCTTCGCATACTTCTGATTGAGCTGCTTTCTCCTTCTTCAAGCTCTGAAACTCCAAGCAGGGGTTCTACAACTCTGCATGAATCTGTTGAAATCCAAACATCGCTTCCTAGATAGGCATCTCATGTAATATCCTTGCGATCTCCAGTGCTTCACTTGTGTTCTATCTTTTGTTGTGAAAAAGAAATCCTTAAGTGAGGTAGGAGCGCGACTCTAAACTAGCCACAATGCTGGATGTCGGTGAGATTCATATTGGCTTCATGGATTCTACACTTCAGTCTCTAATCTAGCTCCCAGGGTGTTTCACCGATCCTCATCATGATTTCCTTCAACCCCACTACTGAATGTGTTTTAGACTTAGGCCTATGGAATTCCTTGTTCAGAGTAGTATGAGTGTCTGCTAATGACACCACCGAGTTATTAGTGCAGTACTTAATGTGCCATATCAATGCGTGATCTTGTAGAGAAGTAACCAACTACGCTTTCTTCATATGATCTTCTGCAATATTTTGTGTTGTCCACAAGGCCTTCACAATGAACCAAAACTGGTCTAGGTCCTCATTTCCCAAGCCCTTGAAAATGGGGAATTTCATTGTATTCGACATATTGAACAGTGGTGAAGGTGGTGGTGGTGTGGGTGAAGGTGTATGATCTGGAGGTGAAGGTGGAGGTGGTGTGGACAGATGAGGTATTTGTGGAAACCCTTGCCTTATTAACTGGACAATGCTCTGTAGTGAATCTTGTGTTTCTCCCTCGTTATCACTTAGAGGAGGCTCAATCAGTGGGCTATATTCATGGCATGTTCACCCTTTATCCTTGAAGAACTTTCCACTTCACGTAGCTCCAAACATCAAGGTAATGGCATAACCTGCTTTTCACATAAGAGCATATTAATCCAAGTATTCAAAGATCTCAAATACTTACCTCATGGTCCTTTGAAAAGGCATCACTCTACTTCGTTGTAGCTGACTGAGGTATTGACCGTGAATTCTGTCACAAATCCTCCTATGACTCGATCAAGTGAGTGATCAACAACATGTGTGAGCTTATCTTCAGAAGCTTCCAATCTTTGTACTAGCTCTGAGGTCCACACTATTGGATTGTCAAGCCTCCACCTTCCTTGGACGTTTACCAATTTAGCAATCCACTCATATAGCTCAATCAGGAAGGTGTTGAAGAAGATCTTGTGTATTTCTGTGTAAAGATATTTGTCCAACCATTGTTTCTTCATCAAGCGTGGGTTTTTGTTTTCTTGCGTCGTGAATTCGTGGATCTTTCTATCCAGCCACTCCTCAATTTCTTTCTTTGTTTGATTCCAGTGATGCGACATCGCACTCCCTTTATGGAGATCTCGGTCTAGTAATGGAACCATGTTGGTTTAGTGGGTCCTGACCCAGGTTCAAAGTTAGTTTATGTTGGGTATATGACCAAAGTCCCACATTGACTAGAAGTGGGGAGGATCATGGTTATATAAGGATGGAAAAATATCTCCATTGGTATGAGGCCTTTTGGGGTAAGTCCAAAAGCAAATCCATGAGGGGTTAGGCCCAAAGTGGACAATATCATACCATTGTGGAGATATGTGGTGTTCAGAGTCCTTACAAGTGGTACCGGAGCCATGCCCCGAAGTTAGCCAAGTGGATGAATCCTCGGAATGCCGAACAAAGGTGGTGGGCCCTGGTAATATCATGATGGGATCCATGGATGAGCTCAATTAGACAGGTGGTGTGCTCCAGATCCTTCATGGACGTGTCCTGGTCCCAACACAGTGAAGAGGATTTGACTTGGGATAGAGCAAGCTCTCGAGGCAGGTGGTGCACCATGTAAGGCGTGTGCTTCCAAGGAATTGGAGCGAAGAATCTTGGTTGGTAGAGAGTGGATGGATGGATAATCGTTTGAGGTGAGGCTCCATGGTCAAGTCCCACATTGACTAGAAGTGGGGAGGATCATGGTTATATAAGGATGGACAAATATCTCCATTGGTATGAGGCCTTTTGGGATAAGTCCAAAAGAAAATCCATGAGGGCTTAGGCCCAAAGTGGAAATATCATACCATTATTGAGATATGTGGTGTTCAGAGTCCTTATGGTTTCGCCAAACAAATCCCTACACTACTGGCCCTTTCGGCATCAACCCGCGGAGCGCAAACTAAAGCCTCACTCAAAGAAGTATAGGGACATGCTAGAACCAAGTTTCCACACCATGAGATGAGAATGATGTCATTTTATGCCCTAAATCTTCCTTCACACAGATCCATAAGCCTTTAGAGCTTATCGATATAACTCCCCTTAATCAACTTCTATACCTCCGTGAACGCTTACGATTATCTTTCATGGACCCTGAATAGGTGAATCCACTACTTACATGCATCAAATGTTATTTATAACCCAATGACTATTCATATTAGCTGAAGCATTTGATAGCTTCAACATGAAACAAGATTATCTTCGCGTAAACAATTTATAATAATTGGATTCATATAACAATATCAATTGTGTAAAGTCGCGCATTAATACATCATTATTTCATAAACCCATTATAACATAAGGAGCATTCATATAAACAGAAGTAAAGAGATAACACATGTATTTCTACACAATCTTCTTTATTGATAACCAATTTTATCTTACAGACTCAAAAATTCCTTGTGCACTTAGTTGTAGGGGTCCACGCACTCAGTTGCAGACTCTACTCTAGACCTTTGCGCACACAACTATAGAGCCTTCCTTCTACTTTAATACTTCTTCACTCTTACTCTTATTGACCCATCACATTCATCTTCATCATCAATACTTAGACCCTCGAACACACACCTACTTATACAATCACATGGTCCACGGACCATGGGTAGATCTTCAAAAGTCAACTCAACTTGCATAAAAGAAGGGTAAAACCCTTTATGACACTTTACCTATCTATGCACTCCGTGACCACAACTTGCGAAGACTTTACATTTTATATAACAAAACTTGGGCTTCTGCCCCAAAATTTACTATAGGGGACCCCATTCCTATTGCCCCCCAACACAAAGATCGTGACTCACCCTTGAGTCACTCTATTGGTGTGGAGAGCTTACTGCGAAGACCTCCCAACTCTACTTGTGTCACCATGACTTCAGTGGCACTTTGTGTAGCAACCTGTTTGATTTGTTACACCAACTGCTCTATTGGTGGTTGTACACTATCCTCCTTGATTTTATGTTGCACGACTGCCCAAAGATCCAATGACTAGACCATCTCAGTTGCTTGAGTGGTTCCCGGTGCCAAATTGTTGATGCAGTACTTCTCTGCCTTGCACCCACTTGGATCCTAGTAGTTTGAATCTATATCTCACGCAGATCCTTCTGAATGGTGCTCAATGCCTACTTTTGTTGCTGCTCAAACTGTTGCAGCAGTTCCGCGGTGGTATCCCACACCTTATCACCTATTTCATCTAGGTTGACATCAGTCAAAGTAATTGGGTCTATTGACAACTTGGTGGCTTTTGTTTTCTTCCACGCCACTTCCTTTTCTTGCTCCCTATATCGCTTTACTCAGAAGAGCACTTTCTCATCATAACCACCGCTACCCTTCTCTAACTATTCTTCCTCCTCCTTTTGGGTTGAAGGAGACTTATCACTCCACTCAAAGCCACTCTCTTCCTGTTATGCTTGCTTCTTCACAATGCAGTCTGCTTCCACCTGGGCCTTCTCCTTGGCCTCTTTCCTACGTTTCTTAGCCAACTGTTGAACCTTCTATTTGCCCATGCCCTTCTTCTTCTTTTCCATGGACATGTTAGTGCCTGTGGCTAGATCAGAAGGAGAATGCTAATTAGTTGGCCAACGCTTGATGATATCCTCGATTGCGTCATCTATAGCGAGGTATGGTAGATCAAACCATGTTTTCTCTGGATCCTTCTGTGTCCGGATATATACACAGTGGAAGTCAGCTTTGAACTTCATGTATCCTAAAAGTTGTTCAAACATGGTTGGTGACAACTGTGACTTTTGGTTGATGGCCATGCGAATGCTCACCTCCATCAGCACCCAAAATACGTTGCTCTCTGTGACCCGCGTAGCATATTTTGTGGCCCATGGAGATGCAAATTTTGTAGTTTCTGGAAGATAGTTCTCTGTGGGAGGAAATTGGTTGTCCTATGACAAATCCTAAGTGACTAGCACAATTGAGAGAAAGAACCACGAATAGTGGAATGTTTTACTCTCATCCTGCGCCTTTCTACAGTTCGCGAGGAACTCACTACATAGGTAGTGTGCCTAGTTGAACTGCATACCCTCCACGCACTGTGTAGCCAAAAAACCACTGGCGTTGGAACCTCATCCGTGCAAAATTTTCTCATAACCTTGCTAGCCAAAATCTGTGTGGAAACCTTTACCATGCGTTTAGTGATCGAGGTATTAGAATACCCGCACGGCTTCTTCACGAGTTTGAACTTTTCCTTCATCTTCTCAGCAAGGTCATGCTCACTCGTCTTTTCGCCAAACTCCTTGGCCATATTTAACCCTAAGTGTGTCAATAGCATGATCTAACGGATCATCATATCAGTGATGGGGATTAGCACACTCAGCCACAAGCACCCATCATGCACTAAGCATAGCAACTGATTAAATACAATCAAATTTATGTTGGATCGGTGGTAGTGGGGCACCCAAAACAGGTTCAACAACCCCAACCGGTTCACTCCATGAATCCACTCCATAGGCTCCAACGCGGTGACATCAGACTCTTTCTAGAAGACCCTCTTCATGAAGGTGTCTATAGAAAGGTGGGGGAACTACTTGTTGTATGCCAAATCCCGATCTTCTAGCTTCAAATGTGGGATCTACGTCAAGTGCAGACCTTCAAAGGTTAGGTTCTCTAGTAACAGGGGTGTGTTAAGGAGGAATTTTCCTACATCTGGGTCCTTATGGACCTTCACTTTCCCCTTGCATGGAGGGATATACTCTAGAAACTTAGATATAGGATCTACCCCCTCATTGTTTATATCTTTGGCACCCTCCTCGGCCTCCATATCCACCACTTTCCCCTTTTCTTTCGCGCTTGGATTTTCTTTTCTCTGGGCCTATGTAGTAGCATAATTCTTCGATGACTTGCACACTGGCACCGACTTATTTTCCTTATATTTCTTTGGTTTGGGGACCTCTCTCACCGACGTAGGCTTCGGCCTAGGCGACCTCGACGTCACAGGTACTGCAACTGGAACCTCCATGATCATAACCTTTGCAGTAGCTCCCTAAGAAGCGATATTTCCTCCAATGCTAGCAGTCTCTCTTGGTCTAGACATCGTGCTGAGAATGAAGCACTAGGTATCCTCGGGTAACTTCTCGAATACAAAACTAGTGACCAAATCACCGTAAACCTAACGATTCATATACAATCAGCAGCTCAACACAAAAAGTCTAAGAGTCCAAAGTGTTTTTCATTGGATAGCCATGTGTAATTTATAGGTGAATTTGAATTCAAATTCAATCGTTCCCCCCAAAATCCATCCATAAATGCTGAATTGGCAGCAAATTTTCCAAGATATCACTCTTAAACTTAGCCTTAAATACCTTAAATTCTAAACCCCGCTCCTCTTAACAGTTTTCTAGCAATCACATCATGAACAATGATTGTAACAGTTACTTTTTGGCTGCACTACATAGTCTCTCCCCCTATAGCATAGCTCCCTACCCGCTTCTTATGGTACTGTGACAACATTCATTTTCGCGCAAAGCCCTTATTGCACAGCTCTACCAACTGAGCAGTGTAGTTTATTGTCTCATGCCTCCTTACAGCTGCCTGGAGTGCTAAGACTATGCTACCGTCATGTAGTCATTGGGATGGATCCCTGGGTTATGGCTTCAATCAGCTTCCATTTACCTTTCCTTGAAATGGATCTCCATTCAACTTCATGAGTTGAACTGCTCCACTTTCTATAATCTCTTTGATAACATATGGCCCCAGCCAGTGCATCTAAAATTTTCCTGGAAACTTATCAATCTTAATGTCATATAATAAAACTAAATCATTTACTTTGAAGGTGCATAGTTTGATGTGCCAATCATGAAAAGATTTTTCATGTCCCTTCTGAACCTGTTGATGGAATCTAGCCAAAAACCTATCATTCCTCCAGCTCTGTTACCTGCACAATCCTTTCTTCTAAATCTCCACGGTCCGCCATTCCTGTGAAGGTCACTATGCGTAGACTAGGCATAATGTACTCCATAGTAATTACAGCTTCTATTCCATAGACCAACCTAAAAGGTGTTTGACCAATAATCTTGTTACAGGTGGTTTTGTAATCCCATAAAATTGCTGGTACATGCACGTTCCAATCATTCTGCTGCTTGTTTCAAACCTTCATCAACACATTTTCCAATATCTTATTAAAAGCCTCAACCATTCCATTGGCCTAAGGATGGTATGGCATACTCTTCTTATGGTAAACCTGGAACTCCTCTGTCAGCACGCTAATCGTTTCATTGAGAAAATGTGTTCTGCAATCGCTCATCAATACCTTTGGGCAACCAAACCTTGTCAACAAATATTGGAATAGGAATTTTTCTATTGTTTCCCCTGTACAATATGCTTTGGAATCCTTATGCAGTGTCGGCCACCACAACCCAACGCATAAAATATTTTGCGCTCTCTTTTCCTACATAATTCCCTCCTGCATCTCCTCCATGAGCTTCAATGAGGATACTATTTCGTTCAAAATTAGGCACATAACATCGTAGTATTTCATTTGATCCCATCTTGTACAGATGCCCTGCAATAACCAAAAAGTATGTTGTGCATACTACCAATTCTTTCTTCTGTTGACTCATGTATCCCTCTGGAGTTGTCCCTGTGGTCAGAAAGTGGATAATGTCTACAAAGTGATTATCCGTTATGCGCACCGTGAAGAGTTGTGTGTCAGGCAGCCCCACCTCCAAATTGGTGGGCTCCTCTCTTGTTTCAATGCACAACAGATGATCTAGCCCTGCATTCAACCATCCTGGCTTCACAATCACCTTGAAATCATACTCCTGAAATAACAACAACCATCTTCATATTTACCCCCCAACACAGGCTTATCAACTAGGTATTTCAATGAAGAATGGTCTGTGTACATCTTAAAATGTCTACCTAGCAGGTAATGTCTGAACTCTGGAGCGTGTACACCATAACCAACCCTCCATGCTCTATCGTTGAGTAATTCTTCTCAGCCTTAAACAAATTCCTGCTTTCAAATGCTATAGGGTGATCCAATTCTCCTTCATCAGCCTGCGTCAGCACGAATCCTAGTGCAATACATGAATCATCCACATGGACATGAAATTCCTTCTTCCAGTCCAAGAAGACAAGGATCGGCACAGTGACCATCTTCTCCTTCAATGCATCCAGGTTGCAATGACATTCTTCATCCCAACATAATGTAGCATCCTTCTTTCGTAACTTTTCCATATGTGTGGTAATCTGAGCATAACTTTTAATGAACTTCCAGTAGTATCCAGTATGAACCAGTGTAGCACATAGTTGTTTAACACTTCTTGGTGCTTCCAAATTGATGATTACCACGATCTTAGTAGGGTCCACCATGAGTCCTTGTTTGCACACCACATGACCCAGCAACATCCCAAAAGGGACACAAAACAAGTTGTTCTTCATATTTTGTGCAATCTGATACCTTTGGCATGTATCCAACATCAAGAGTAGACTATCTACATGGCACTTAACTAGCCCAAACACTGTCCAGTCATCGAAATAAACTTCTAAGAACTTGTGAATAAACTCTTTGAACATCGCGATGACCACACGCGAATAAATCACCGCGCATTCTTAAGTCCAAAAGGCATCTCTGTATACTAGAAACATCCCCATTTTGTTGCAAAGGTGGTCTTACTCCTGTCTTCTAGTGCAATCTTTATCTAATGGTATCCAGAGAACCCATAAGTGAATGAATAGGCCTCCTACCCACCAACATTATTCAATACTTCATTGGTGAACGAAGTTGGAAAATGATCATGAACACAAGCATCGTTCAACATCTTGAGATCTACAGAAATCCTTATTTCATCCTTCTGCTTCTTTTCCTGAAGGACCATTGGACTTACCCAATCAGATTCCTCCACTGGTTCGATAATACCCAATGCAAGCATCTTTTCCAACTTCAGGCAAACCTTTTCCTTATATTTGGGATTAAGGCGATATGGCCTCTGCTTAGCAGGCTTCGCATCCAGTTTTAAAGTTATTTTCATCACTCCCAAATCGCCTATGATGCATTTCAAGTCCAAAAATTTTGTGGGAAACAAATCCTGATATTCACGGAGGAACTCAGCGACCTTGTCCACTGTAGCATCATCCCAGTAGTCCCCTATCTTCTTAAATTTTGGTTATGCCTCTATGCCAATGTTTACCTACTTAGTCTTCAGTGGCACGGTGATGTCGGGGTTCTCTATTTGTGGTCCCTCTACTTCACGGTGGCCTTCTGCTTCAGGGATGTTAATATTCCTTGGATCCTCATCTTCTCCTTCAGTAGTCATATTATAGCATTCCAATGCATGGTGTAACTAGGTGCTCCAATCCGGTTGAATCAATTCCAAGGGATCCTGCAGAATTCTGAAGATTGCTACCTTAACCTCCTACAGCGCTTCATCAATACTTTTGAATCCATCTTCAAATTTGAACATCCTCACAAACCCTTCTCTTAAAATATCCCATTCTGCGGTGTCATGGCAGAGCTCTGTTTCTAAATACCACTTCATAGGGATGATTTCCAAAGTGTGACAGAAAATATAAACCCAGTCTGACTGCTGCATCGTTCCATAAACCTTAGTCCACTTTGCCAAATGATCATACAGATCATCTCTCCCATCATACTTCTCAGTCAACCATACCTTGGGCAACCAAATTGCATCCACATCATCATCATATAATCGTGTCATTCTTCAAAATTGTTTTTATGCATACCCCACCATCGTGTAGGTGTAGCACGTAGTGCCAAATCCAGCACTTGGAAGTGGTCCTTCTCAGGCACTTTTCTTTCAAATGCATCCATAAATTTATTCACATAAATTAGACCATCATAATAGGGAAAACTTATTACCTTGAATGATACATAGCGTAGTGATTTAGCCATCATATTACATCGGAGAGTAGACACTTCGAGTAACCTATTCTACCAATGATCCAATTCTTCATCTAAATCTAATGTACAAGATCTTTTGCAATCCCATGTAATTCGTCCATAAGCGGTTGCATTAACCGAATCTTGGTCTTGCACTGTTATTTTATAGATCTTGTCCAAGTCATCATTGTTGTCCTCACAGTCATAGACCGATTCAGTATAGTGCAGTCCTTCTGCAAGGTCGAATGGTACTACCATGTGGAGAGTTTTCCTTTCAAATGACATTGTCTGCTTCTTCAAATTGATGACCCCATTCATTTCAATGACCTAATCAATTCCAAGGAGTGCAGGGTAGGGATTGTTGTCATCAACAATCTCTATCACTTCAAAGTCATCCAACGTGCTTTCACCTTCTATATCTACAATTACCCCATGCAATCTCCCCATAGGGATAATATTCTATTGATTTTCCATTCTTAATTGAATCGAAGACCACTATAGCGTAGGCCTCCCCATCTTTTCCCAATTCTGTTTAGGAAAAACATTTGTGTCTGACCCCAAATCCAAGATAACTTGGTCCATCTCATATTCTCCTACTTGTGCGGTGAGCCTCATCTCACGTCCTATTCTCATCTTATGTCTACCAATATTTTTTACAGTGAAATTCCCATCAAATGCATTATCCCTACCAGAAAAATTATTTATCAACTCTTGTAATCCTTTCACAGCCCTACTATCGCGTAGCAATTTTATGCAAGTCTCCAAGAAAGTAGTAAGCATGGAGGGGTCAACTTCTTCAAATAGCCTATCCAGAGTACCTGAGGTAGAGGCTTCAGTGAAGCTCTTCTTTGCTTCCATGAACATCTCCTTTCCGTGCTCCATATCAAACCCAACTTCTTTTTCTGGAGCCTTGTGGACCCATCCACCTTCTTTAGGTTGTTTTCCCTTATCGTCACCAGTCATCACACCACTTCACAGTAAAATATTGACATTGGGATCCTCTTTGCAAGGCTCTTCCCTCATCATCTGTAGGTTCTAGGTAGCTTACTGAGGTTGCACCTTCTTCTCCTACATTTTAGCTATATATATAGGGCATACTTCTATTATGTGGTCAAACTAAGTACAATACGACATGTTGGACGTGTCTGGCTTATACACTCTCATGCGTAGTGTCCTGGCACTCCGTAATTATAGCAAATAACTTGCCCTCAACCTCTACTAGGTCCTCCTCCTCCTTGGCTTCGTCCGCATCCCTGATATCCTCCACGTGCTTTTTTGGAACCTTGATCCAGAGGTTTTGTTTCTATTTTCATCCAATACGTGGGTGTTCTTTCCAACATCACTTCATAGCTATGGAAGTTACACTCATCATGGCCTACCAATTTATGGAATTTGCAGAATAATTGTTACAGCATATGTACAATTTTTTGCAGTAAGTGGCAATTGTTTGTTGCATGTTTTCCTACTACTTGGAAAATAGCACACCACAACGTGGGCCCTGTACTTGGTCCTGTTGGGGCTTCCAGCCTCAGAGACATGGGCCCTCCTCCTACCATATAATTTTCAAAAACAGGGAAATAGTCCTTATCATGCCCCTGGTTCTTACACTTGAGGCACCGAACTTCTTCATGTACTTCTAGCCGAGCCGATTTATCCTTCTTCAACCTCTGAAACTCTAAGCAGAGGTTCTACAACTCCACATGAATCTATTGAACTCCCAACATCACATTTTGGATAGGCATCTCAAGTAATCTCATTGCCATCTCCAGCACTTTTGCCTGCATTTCTATCTTTTGTTGTGACAGAGAAATCCTTAAGTGAGGCAGGAGCGTGCCTATAAACGAGTCACAATGCTGGCTGTCGGTGAGATTCATAGTGGCTTCACAGTGATCCAAAATGGATCCTAAAACTCTCTAAGTCTTCATGAACTCTCTATAATTTATGCCAAAGATTAAAAATCTTGTGAAGATCAAGCTTATCAGAGGAATACTCATGAAAGTTGCTAACTACGATCAGCACAGATCAATGAGGGTCATCGATCAAGTGCACAGAGCAATGGACCATGGTAATGTGCGATGTCTCAAATTAGCAAAGTCAGCGATGGTTTGAGTCAATGGGGGAGGAATCTGATATGTGATTAGCAATAAGTTTCTAATCGCATATAGCAAGACAAACCCCTCGAATAAGGAGAGCCACATGTGCCTGGACCCAAAAAATCATGAAATGCAGCAAAAAGTGTTTCGGTTCTATCTGAGGTGGGATTCCACAGAAACCGGCAAGATATCGGAAGGGCTTCGAGTGGTAAGCGGTTTAGACTGAGTCCCGCCCAATGCCACACAATGAGTGACATGTATTCGGTAAATGGGAGAGAAAACCACTCACATTGAACGGGTAAACATCGAGCAAGTTATCCACCTAATATGTATGATGACCATAGGATCTGGAGGTTCCATATCAACGGTGGAGATGCGACCCGATGGATGACCAGATTTGGCGCAGTTATAAAGTAGATTGTTTGGGATTTTGAAGTCCGATGTGGACGATGAGTTGGCAGAGATTCGTGTTTCACAGGCATTCTTGGAGTAAACGGAAATAATGGTCGTTTCAAACGATCGAGTGTTTCCGATGAACCTGACACGCTCATCCATTAAAGGAATAGGTGGCCACCTCCCTATAAGGCATTATGCAGTTACTGTAACTGCCGAAAGAAGGGATTTGAACAGACAGAAGTAGGGGACCAGAAAGCTGAGAAGTGGAAACAAACAGTCAGGAAGCAGATTGGCTTTAAAGCCACAAACTGACAGAGAGGAGAAGGGAGTAGCCTAGGAAGTAGTAAGTAGACCTGGAAGCAGAGAAACCAGAGCCGAGCTGACCTAAAGAAGCAAAGGCAGCAAGTGAGTTAGGGTTAAGACAGAGACAGAGAGAGTACTCTAGAGAGTCTTTGTACTCAAGAGAGACTTGGGGGATCCAAGTATAGTCCTAATGATTGTATCTATTGTGTGAGACTCAAATTGAGCTCACTGTAATAGGCAGAGCCACTAGACGTTGGAGGCAGAGCTGCAGCCAGAGAGCTCTAATAGACTTCTAAAGAGCCATGTGGTTGTAGTGAAATTGCAGTACAGCAAGAGATCGAACAATTGAGCTATGGCTGGTTGTTTGAGGTGTGTTGAAGATAGGAGAAGGAGTTTCAAAGACAAATGTAGAATTCTAAGGGAGTCAGAGAAGCCAGAAGCTTGAGAAGCTCAAATCACTAATTGAAGGAGTCAAGTCCAGAGAAGCCTAGAACTGTCTACAGAACAAGGACAACCAGGGGTAAGATGGCATTCTAAGCCCATTGGTTCACTTGTAAACCAATGGAGTTAAGTGTAGCACTTGTAAAAGAATTGAATCCATAATCCCAAAGAGTCTAATCGAGTTGATTAGAGCTCAAGGAGACGTAGCCCGAGATATCAGGGTGAACTCCATATTATATTTTTGTCTTATGGTTTTGTTGAATTGTTGCTTTATTTACTGTTTTTTGTGTTTCACATCAGCATAAGCAAATGAACATAAGCACTCAACAGTAAAAACCAAATACAAGCATACACCTATATTTTCAAGCATTTCTTAATTATGCATTGGTTAATTATTAAGACTTGGGAAAATTTAAAGCTTTGGAAGTGGAAGAGGTTCTTGTAAGTTAGACACGAAGCCTAAGAGCCCCATTTTCAGATCAGGTGGTATTAGAGCTTAAGATTGATTAACCCCACCTTTAAAGAAGGTTGTATTAGAATGCTTGATTGACAGGGAAAAGATTGCTTCTCTGAAAGGTGTTTGGACAATCAAGGATTGATTGCCTCATTAATTGTATGCTTGGTTGCATATTGACTATTGTTTGAGTTTGCAGAGGTGAAGGGAAAGTTATTGATAGCTCAATCCAAGAAGGAAAGAAGGAAGAAGGGTTGAAGGCATTCTTCTATCCCAAAGGACCTTAGGGAAATCCTTGAAGCACAAATGGTCGTTGTAATAGGTTACTAAATAAGCTCTTTAATAATCTTGTTTGAAGTTCTTTTGTACATTTTGAAAATGACAACTTCTACAAGTGAGTTCTCAAATTCTTCTTGCTCCCCAAGTTCCTTTGATGGAGACGTGAAGCAAGAATTTTCACCATGATGGATATGGTGAGAGAAATGTATGAGGATGGAAGGAAGAGCAACATACTTAGAGAGCAATTGAATTTCGTGGAGGAAGAGAAGGAGATGCTTTCTGGAAAATTGCAGGAAATGGAGAGGCAACTTCATATGAACCTAAGAAGTATGCATGAGTTGGTGTCACAACTCTTTATTGCCAAAGAAGCCTTGCCAAGTATTAGCTTGAAGAAGAGGTAAACCATTCCTGTTTGTCTTCAAATTCTTCTAAGAATGCTTATATTAGTTCTTTTGAAAAACATACCAGAGGCATAGGTTCCAAGCTAATGTCCAAGATGAGCTATGAAGGAAACGAATTGGGCAAACATGCACAAGGTATTGTTGAGCCAATAATGGTTGAGGAAATGCCTAAGCATTTGGGTCTTTTCTATGGACAATCTTATGGAGAGTGTTCCAAAGCTACCGTGAAGGACATTGAAACAGTTCCAAAAAGGAGTTTCATTGCACGTCCTCTACCTCAGAAGTGTGAGGATTGTATTCAAGAGGAATGCAATAGCTCAAAACATCAGTCATAGGATGTCGGTGTTCAGAAGCACACACTTGAACCAAAGAGTTGTGGAAACTCTGACGGCCTTGAAGAAAGTGATGGTGTTCCAAAGGGAGCCACTTCTTCATTTTCTTCACCTCCTCATGAAGGAAATAAAGGTGAAAGAGGCAAGTATAAATCTGGTTCTAAACACATTCCTATTGATTTTGTAAAGCATGGAAAAAGAATTGCATGTTCCTTTTGTGGTTTGGATAACCATTATGTTTCTAGACGTTGGAAGAGGATGGCCACATACATGAAACTTTTGAAGGAAAAGAAGCAAGCAGCCAAAGGTCCACGGGACAAGGCAAATCATGTTTTCAAAAGGATGCACATGTGTTGCACTTACTGCCATAAGCAAGGGAATCTTGTTGAAAGGTGTTGGACTTTGAATCCAGCACCACTTCCACCAAAGCTTAAGGAGAAGGTGGAAAAAGAAAATGGCAAGGATGGAAATAAAGATTCCATGATTGATGTGTTTTAGGATGATTCACATATTGATGCTGATGTGCAAACAAAGGAGGGACCTTTGAAATGGATTGGTAAGAAATGGTTAGAATTCTTATCCAATTAAGACTGCATGTCTATTGATGCATCTGTTTGCATTTCTTTGTGGAATAAATGCAAGTTGTATGATCTTACCAAAATGGTAAACGGAAAGAAGTTGAGTAGGAAACTCACTTTATTGCTACAACAGTATGTTCATTTCAACTTCAAAAGTATAGTGTACTTAAGCGAAATTTGAAATATGGAATGCATGCATGAGCATGAGATGCACGTGATGTTAGCTTGGGAGAAGTTAACTTGGTCTCCAAAATGGAGATAATGATGAAGTGTTTCATCTTTTGGAAAATAGTCCTAAAGGTATTTTTCTTACGTGCTTGACTTAAAGAGTCATTTGTTGTAAAGGCATGTTTTATTGGCTTGTTATCTAGTCAATCATTTGTATGTTGGAAATAATACTAAGAGGGGGGTGAATCAGTATTATCTAGTCAATTATTTTCTTTTTCAAACACAGAACATATACGCTACTTCAGTTAGAGAAAACTGCGTATATATGTAACTACAGATAAAGAAACCCACGTATACCAGACTTATAATTTAAAATATTATGCAGATGTTGAACATTAATCTGTGCATCAGAATCATATAATCAGTAACCAAGAATAGAAAAATAGAACACAAGACAATTACACACAAGAACACAAGATATAAGGTGGAAACCCAATGTGGGTGAAACCACCTGCTACAATATGTCTCTATCGTTTCAATTAGAAACTTCTTTTTACAATGATTCTGTACTAGTGCAGTCCTTTACCAGTACGCAGGCTGCTACCTGCAGAGAGCTACAATCCTCTCTCGTTTTCCAGCTTCTACAACCCTTAGTTCTTGTACTAGTTGAGATACTAGTACGCAGGCTGCTACCTGTAGAAGACTACAACCTTCTCTTCCTTCCAAGGACCACGTTTCATAAATTTTCAAATTGGATCCACAAATAACATCAATCAAACATCAAGAATTTCTACATCAACCAATCAACTTTTCACCAATCAAAACTGAATCAAAATAAACACTTCTCTGACGAATGTACCCAGATCATAATAACAGTAATCACACCCCACTTCTAAACCCAGAACATTGTAGCAATAAACAGAAGCAGCTAGAAAATAAATCAAGAGATGTATGCTACTTCACCATTCAGAAACCTGCGTGCATACACTTCTGCAACTTTCCCTTACAAGAACAACGTTTACACGCTTCTTCGCTTTACTGAACCTGCGTACAGATCTATAAATTCATTCTTTCAAACATTCATATATTAGTTAACCCAGACTATCAGATTTATAGATCAAGCATGCGCCACATATCACAGATCAAAATCATATAGAGATACCACTATTCCAGCCTTAAGATTTTCACCCACCAATAGAACTTATCCTTCTCCTTGCGCTCAGGTTCCTTCTTCATTCAGATCTAGATCTGCACCATAACCCAATCAAAGTATTCCAGATCTAGTACTCTATCAGATATTCAATAATTCAGAAGATTCCTTACCAAATGATCTCCTTCCTCTTTTATAGCCTTAGGCCTTTCACAATACCATGGACCAAAAACCATAATAATTCAATACCATGGACCCAATACTTGGGATCAACACTTATGACGAGATACCATGGCCCAAAACCATAGGTTCAAATACCAAGGACAAAATACCATGAACCAACCATAAGATTTCGCATGTGTGTGCGCTTTTCTCTGCATTAAAGTACGTGAACTTTTCTCTGCATGAAAGTGCGTGAACTTTTCTCTGCATGAAAGGAACTTTTCTCTACATGAAAGTGCATGAACTTTTCTCTGCATGAAAGTGCATGAACTTTTCTCTGCATGAAAGTGCGCGAACTTTTGGTTCACACCTTTTGTGCAGGAGACCTGTGGAACCAAAAAACAACTTTGCTGCACTATAATTTATCATCTGAGATGAGTGGGTTTCCATCAAGTACAACATATGTATCATAATTCCAACAATCTCCCCCTTTGGACTTGATGGCAACAACAACCAATCACTCTCTCCCCCTTTGACATCAAGGGAAAAGGGACGGACTACCATACTCCCCCTGAGTACCTACTGAAAACTTTGAACGAGCTCCCCCTTTGTATATGCTCTGTGCTGAAATGTTGTCTGCAAAAAGATGTTCTACAAGAAAGAACATGACTCCATACATTATAAGTAACCTTCCTATCATCAAGACTCATACATACATCCATCTCCCATCCAAGTGGGAATACACAGGATAGACAAAACTCATTCATCCCAGGCATAGTGGGGAAACCAAAATAGGCCATTACATGACCTTGATATGAAAAGAAGTACATGACATAGAGACAAGAAAAACTATCAGTAGAATCAACCTTCAGACCAGCACACATTGATCTACTCCACCAGAAAACTCTTGAGAAATCAAACCAAGGACTTCTAAGATAATGCCAACAATGCATCATTAGAAGAATATATGCTCCCCTTGAACCTGTTCCAGATGATTTCTGATAGGCCCATTCGACCTATATAGACTGGCAAATGTACGTGTATCCACCTGCGTACAACATATAAGATTCAACAGCAGGATGATGCATCAACAACCCCCAGCTTCTGTCTGAGGTATTCAAATGTCTCCCTGGGCAATGGTTTGGTGAAAATATCAGCAACTTGTTCCTTGGAGGGAACATATTCCAATTTGACCTTTTGTTCTAGCAGTTGTTCCCGAGAAAATGATATTTGATTGGTATGTGCTTGGTCTTTGAATGGATGACTGGGTTCTTTGAAATTCTGATTGCACTTTTATTATCACATAATATGGAGATAGGTGGTGTACAAGTGATTTGAAAATCCTGCAAGGTTTGCATCATCCAAAGGAGTTGAGTGCAACAGGATGCAACAGCCACATATTCTGCTTCAGCTGTAGATAATGTAATAGAACTTTGTTTCTTGCTGAACCAAGATACTAATTTGGAACCCATAAAGAATGCACCACCACTATTGCTTTTTCTGTCATCCACGTTTCACCCAATCTGCATCTGTATAAGCATGAAGAGTGAGATTTTCATCTCTATGATACCATAGGCCATAGTTTTGAGTTCCTTGAAGATACTTGAAAATTCTCTTTACTGTCTGAAGATGAGTTTCCTTAGGATTTTCTTGAAATCTTCCAACCATTCCTACTGCATGCATGATGTCTGGTTGGGTACCTGTTAAATAGAGTAGACTTCCAATCATGGACCTATAGGTTGGTTTATGCACTGTTGTTGATTCATCATTTGCACTGAGGCTGCATCCTGTGACCATAGGAGTGCATACTAGTTTCAAATCTTCCATGCCATACTTCTTCAATATCTGCTTGAGATACTTGGTTTGAGATAAGAAGATACCGCCTTTATTTTGTTGGATTTTTAAACCAATAAAATATGTCAGTTCTCCAAGCAAAGACATTTCAAATTCCTTCTGCATCATCAAGGAAAAGTTTTGACTCATAGCTTCTTCATTGCTGCCAAAGATGTTATCATCTACATACACAACAAGTATTAGCAATTTGTTATTTTAAATTTTTATATAAATATTGCTATTTGCTGATCCTTTTGAAAAACCTTGTTGATGAAGGTATTTGTCCAGATGATAGTACCAAGCCCTTGGATCCTATTTGAGACCATAGAGAGCCTTCTTTAGTCTACATACAAGATTTGGATCATTACCAAGGATGAATCCATCTGGATGCTCAATGTACACTTCTTCTTCTAAGTCTCCATTCAGAAAGGTTGATTTTACGTCCATTTGAAATACTTTGAACTTCTAAAAGCTAGAGAGAGCAAGGAACATTCGATGGCCTCAAGTCTTGCAATGGGAGCAAAGTTTTCTTCAAATTCTATTCCTTCTTGTTGCGCATACCCTTTACAAACAAGTCTAGCCTTGTTTCTAATTACTTCTCCATTTTCATTTAATTTATTTTTAAAGACCCATTTTGTTCCAATAACATTCTTATCCTTTGGTCTAGGAACCAGTTCCCAAGTGTTGTTCCTTTCGATTTGCTCAAGTTCTTCATCCATTGCTTTTATCCAACATTCATCTTTGCATGCCTTTTTCCCATTTTGTGGTTCAGTAGAGGAGAGTAATGCCAAATAGCTTGAGGCTTCTCTAACTGTTCTTCTTGTTTGTACACCTGCTTCTTTCTGCCCCATAATCTGAGATTCTGGATGATTCTTCTGAACATATCTGGATGGAGTCTTTTCTTCTATTCTTGTCTGCTCC